>CAUYUJ010012671.1:0-14694 GCA_963575745.1 Prorocentrum cordatum
GGCGAATTTTTTCCCTGATAAATCACGAAGTCGAAGGAGGCCGGCGAATTAAAATTTGAGGATGTCTCTAGCGAAACGCTTGTTTTTGAAATCCCGATCGATAAATCACAGGGTGCGGGCCACTTTTTCGTGTGTTGAGGATGTCTCGAGCGAAACGCTTGCTCCGCAGAGTTTGCCGAGGATGTCTCGAGCGAAACGCTTGTTTTGCAGAGCCGACCGCGACGCGGAAAAGCGCCCCGCGCGAAGGAATTTCGATGATGTCTCGACTAATTCCGTTGTTTTTGTACGATTTCCTTGAATTTTGGCAGGATGTCTCGAGCGAAATGCACGACCCCACCCTAGTCACCCCATATCCCATCACGACCACAACCCCAGCACAGACCAGACCAAGCACGACCCCACCCCAGCACGACCCCACCCCAGCACGACCATACCCAGCACCCAGCACGACCCCCCCCAGCACGACCACGACCCCAAGCACACCCTAACCCCAGCACAGAACCACACCCAGCACGACCATCACCCCATCACGGACCTCAACCACACACGACCACAGCCCAGCACGACCACGCCCCAGCACGACCACGCCCCAGCACGACACGCCTCCAGCACGAAGCACCGACCCCAGCAGACTCACAACCCCAGCACGACCACCCCCCAGCACGAACCACCCCCAGCACGAACCACACCTCCGCACGACCACTCCCCAGCACGACCTCATACCCCAGCCACGACCACCCCCCACCACACGACCACACCCCAGCACGACCACACCCCAGCACGACCACGCCCCAGCACGACCACGCCCAGCACGACCACACCCCAGCACGACCACACCCCAGCACGACCACACCCCAGCACGACCACACCCCAACACGACCACACCCCACCACGATCACACCCCCCCACGACCACACCCCAGCACGACCCGATCGATGAATCACAGGGTGCGGACCACCCCAGCACGACCACACCCCAGCACGACCCCACCCCAGCACGACCACACCCCAGCACGACCACGCCCCAGCACGACCACACCCCAGCACGACCACACCCCAGCACGACCCCACCCCAGCACGACCCCACCCCAGCACGACCACACCCCAGCACGACCACACCCCAGCACGACCACACCCCAGCACGACCACACCCCAGCACGACCCCACCCCAGCACGACCACACCTCAGCACGACCACACCCCAGCACGACCCCACCCCAGCACGACCCCACCCCAGCACGACCCCACCCTAGCAAGACCACACCCCAGCACGACCACCCCCCAGCACGACCACCCCACAGCACGACCACACCCCAGCACGACCACGCCCCAGCACGACCACGCCCCAGCACGACCACGCCCCAGCACGACCCACGCACCTCAGCACAACCACACCCCAGCACACACGACCACCTTCCCACAACGACCACAACCCCAGCCGACCACCTCCTCCAGCACGACCACGAGACCCCAGCACGACACACCCCAGCACGACCCCCCCCCAGGCACGACCAACCCCCAGCACGACCACACCCCAGCACTACCACACCCCAGCACGACGCCAGGTAACCCCAGCACGACCCTACCCCAAGCACGACCCCACCCCAGCACGACCCCACCCTAGCAAGACCACACCCCAGCACGACCACACCCCAGCACGACCTCACCACAGCACGACCACACCCCAGCACGACCAAGCCCCAGCACGACCACGCCCCAGCACGACCACGCCCCAGCACAACCACCCCCCAGCACGACCACCCCCCCCAGCACGACCACACCCCAGCACGACCACCCCCCAGCACGACCACTCCCCAGCACGACCACTCCCCAGCACGGCCACACCGCCTTGGTTGAGTGGTTGCCTGTCGTCGTGGAATGTTTCGTGGGGTGTCTCGTGGAATGTTTCGCGGGGTGTCTCGTGGAATGTTTCGTGAGGTGTCTCGCGGAATGTTTCGTGAGGTGTCTCGTGGGATGTTTCGTGAGGTGTCTCGTGGATGTTTCGTGAGGTGTTGCCCCGTTGGGTATCGTGAAAACGTGCCCATGCTCCACATGTCTATATCCCTTTCCGGGTTCGTGGGTCCATCATGTTTTGACGGCTTTGGTGCCATCGTGGGGGCGTGTTACCCGTGGTATCCCGCTGTGGGGCCGTTCGAGCCGGGGGAAGAGACATTTTATGCGATAGGGGAACCCTCGTGTCGGAGGGTGGCGGGCTTTGAATGCTAACGTTGGCTCTGTTATCGTCCTGATGTCCTCTGGCGTTGCGGACACGGGCGTGAAGGAACACTTTCTTGTGGCGTTTCTCTTACCATCTCTTTTCTAATTGGACCGGAGGAGGAGGACGACGACGACGAGGAGGAGGAGGAGGAAGAGGAGGAGGAGGAGGAGGAAGAGGAAGGAGGAGGGGGATGAGGAGCGATGAGGAGCGCCTTTGTCGTCGTCGTCGTCGTCGTCGTCGCTGCCGCCGCCGCCCGCCGCCGCCGCCCGCCGGCGTCGTCGTCGTCGTGGAGGGTCGAGGCTCGAGGCTGGAGGCCGAACGCGGGGGGGGAGGAGGACCACCCCGACCCGCGTTTCCCAAGTCGCGTCTGGCTGGAGTCTTGGAGGCGTCCTGGGGGCCTCCTGAGGGTTTTTTGGAGGCCTCCAGAGGGCCTTTTGGAGGCCTCTTGAAGCCTCTTGAGGGCATCTTGGGGGCCTCTTGGGGCCTTTGAGGGCGTCTTGGGGCCTCCCGGGGGCCTCTAAGGGCCGAGAGCTCGAAATTCTGTTTCGTGAACCCCCTCTTGGGGCGTTCTTGAAGCGTTCTTGGGGCCCTCTTGGGCCGTCTTGGAGGCCTCTTGGGCCGTCTTGGAGCCGTCTTGGGCCATCTTGGAGCCCTCTTGGGGGCCTCTTGGGCCCTCTTGGGGCGATCTTGGAGGCCTCTTGAGCCGTTTAGGGGCGTCGGGGAACCGAAAAGGTTAAAACGCCCAAATCTGTCCAAAACCTATGGAAAAGCATTGTTTGTTTGCCTCTTGGGGCCCTCTTGGGAATGCACTTGGAGACCTCCTGGGGATCTTGGAGGCTTCTTGGGTCATCTTGGAGACGTCTTGGGCCGTCAGGAGGCCATCTTGGGCGTCGTGGAGCGATCTTCGGGCGTCTCGGACCTCTCTTGGACCGTGTTGGGGGCGTTCTTGGGGCCCTCTTGGGCCGTCCTGGAGGCCTCTGGGGCCGTCTTGGAGCCGTCTTGGGCCGTCTTGGGGCCCTCTTGGGGGCCTCTTGGGCCCTCTTGGGGCGATCTTGGAGGCCTCTTGAGCCGTTTAGGGGCGTCGGGGAACCGAAAAGGTAAAAACGCCTAAATCTGTCCAAAACCAAAGGAAAACACACAGTTGTTTGCCTCTTGGGGCCTTGTTGGGAGTTCTCTTGGAGGCCTTTTGGGGCATCTTGGAGGCTTCTTGGGTCATCTTGGAGACGTTGGGCCGTCTGAAGGCCATCTTGGGCGCCGTGGAGCGATCTTCGGGCGTCTCGGACCTCTCTTGGACCGTGTTGGAGGCGTTCTTGGGGCCCTCTTGGGCCGTCTTGGAGGCCTCTGGGGCCGTCTTGGAGCCGTCTTGGGCCGTCTTGGAGCCCTCTTGGGGGCCTCTTGGGCCCTCTTGGGGCGATCTTGGAGGCCTCTTGAGCCGTTTAGGGGCGTCGGGGAACCGAAAAGGTTGAAACGCCCAAATCTGTCCAAAACCTAAGAAAAACATTGATGTTTGCCTCTTGGGGCCCTCTTGGGAGTGCTCCTGGAGGCCTCTTGGGGCATCTTGGAGGCTTGTTGGGTCATCTTGGAGACTTCTTGGGCCGTCTGGAGGCCATCTTGGGCGCCGTGGAGCGATCTTCGGGCGTCTCGGACCTCTCTTGGATTGTGTTGGGGGCCTCTTGGGGCCCTCTTGGGGCGATCCTGGAGGATCTGGGAGAGTGTCCCGGGCGTGTTCCGGGCTCCGCCCGGGGTACTTTTGATCCAGGGACCCGCAGGGGCCGCCCCGCGCGCGCGAACCAGAAATATTGTTTACCAGTTACCGGAGATCTTAGCACGCCTCTGGCCCGTTGGGCCGGCGAATTCTTGCGTATTGTATGACTGTTTTTCATTTTCTTCCAAAATCTGCCTGTACGAGGACATGCCCGACCTAATCCTGGCTGGAGAACTCCTGGCTCAGGGGGCCCTGATGATTGGCGGGTCGACCCTTCCAAATCGAGGGTGCATTCGCGTCCTGTGTTTCGCGTCCTACGCCCTCTGTTTTTCTGCGGCGGTGAGGCCCTCGGGAGGAGTCCGTTTCATTTCGTTCGAATTGTGGTTCGTCACTTCCTCCCCCTCCTCTTCCTCCTCCTCCTCCTCCTCCTCCTCCTCCTCCGCCTCCCCCTCCTCCTCATCATCATTCCTCCTCCTCCCCCTCCCCCTCCTGCTCCTCCTCCTCCTCCTGCTGCTCCTCCTCCTCCTCCTCCTCCTCGCTCCTCCTCCTCCTCCTCCTCCTCCTCCTCCTCCCCCTCCTCCCCTCCCCCTCCTCCTCCCCTCCTCCTCCTCCCCTCCTCCTCCTCCTCCTCCTCCTCCTCTCCTCCTCCTCCTCCTCCTCCTCCCCTCCCCCTCCCCCTCCTCCTCCCCCTCCCCCTCTCCCCTCCTCCTCCCCCTCCCCCTGCTCCTCCTCCTTCTCCTCCTCCCCATCCTCCTCCTCCCCCTCCTCCTCCCCCTCTCCCTGCTCCTCCTCCTCCTCCTCCTCCTCCTCCCGCTCCTCCTCCTCCTCCTCCTCCCTCCTCCTCCTCCTCTCTCTCATCATCATCATCATCATCATCATCATCTCATCATCTCATCATCATCATCATCATCATCATCATCATCATCATCATCATCATCATCATCATCATCATCATCAACAGCATCATCATCATCATCATCATTTCATCATCATCATCATCAACATCATCATCATCATCCATCATCATCATCATCATCATCTCAGCAATCATCATCATCATCATCATCATCATCATCATCGTTCCTCCTGCTGCTCCTCCTCCTCCTCCTCCTCCTCCTCCTCCTCCTCCCCCACAGCGATGTCCACACATGCTACATCGCGGCGAGCACTGGCGAATCTGACTATGAGGAGCGATGCGAAGTGGCTTTGACTATGAGTGCAAGTGTGTGGGTAAGGTCTGGTCAAATTGAGTATGAGTTTGACTGAGCGTGATTTCTCTGAGCGGTTGAGTCTGAGTGTGCGCGTATATGAATACGAGTGAGTTTGGTATGATTGAGTCTGCGTGTGAGCGATCGGAAGTTTGTGTGGACGGGTGTAGGTAAGTCTGGGCGTGATTACGCTGAGTACGAGTTGACCTCAGCACGGCGGGGCTGAGCTTAGGACGAGTGTGCGAGGGAAGCGCGCGAGTGAGGAGGATGCGGGCGCGTCGCAGTACTAACAATAAATCAGTATTCAGGATATGCGGAATAACAAACGAGGAAGCACAACAGGCTCAGCCGCCACCTACGACGCTCCTGCGGCACCGTGATGCAGACCTGTTCTGATGTACAGCTCAAAATCACGGATATTCGAGTGAGCTTCTCAGACAGCTTTCGACGCGCAAAGCGACAGATGGTCAGGATCATCATCGGCGGAACGGCACAACGGCGCGCAGAAACAGATCCATCAGCGCGCCCCACCCCCAACGGCAGACAACCAGCGCGATCGCAATTCCAGCGGCAGCCCGTCGAACGAAATTGGTGACCACAACGCACTCAGCGAATCACCGCCCCGTCTGGCCACTCCAGAACGTGCGAGGACAGCAGCGACAGGAATTCACGATTTTGGGCCCGTCGATAGGCGCGTGACGACACTGAAATCTGAGTGGGGTTCATCCGTAGGCGCACCCCGCAGGGCGGATGAACTCTTGAGCAGGCACCAGAACATGATGCTGCACAAATGCAATGCCAGACTATCTAGCAGTGGGCTGCACCTGGAACCAGTCACCCTCGAGCGGCGCTAATTACCTGCGCTTGCACCGGCCAGCCAATCCAGGATCGAAGCTCTGCCTAGTACCTTGTTGGCACCTTTCTGCCCCCACAGAGCGGCTTCTGCGCTGCCGCCGACGGTGCAGTGGCTGTGGCACCCGTGCCCAGCGCCGCTCCTGGCGGCTCAGTGGCCAATGTGTGTTCGGCGCCGCCGGCGGCGACGGCGGCGGCGCTGTGCCCGTCCGCTCTCTCTTCGCTACCCCTCGGCGCGCCGCCGCGCTGGTGCCCACCGGATGAGGTCGTCGACTGCCAACGCAGCGACGCCTATTTCGAGGCGGTGGCTCACAAGAAGGCGCCGCCGGAGCTCTGGAGCACCACCGCCCTCTGCGGCTACGACCCGGAAAGGCGCCGACGACGATGAGGACACTTACGATATCGAAGGAGACGGTGATGATGAAGACGACGACAACGATGACAACAACGGCATCGGCGAAGGCGAAAGCATTGGCGGCGGCGGTGGCGGCGACGACGACAGCAACGACGATGCCGACGACGATGGCGACGGCGGCGACGACGACAGCGAGGAGGAGCAGGACGACGACGACGACGACGATGACGACGACGGCGGCGACAACGACGACGACGACGAGGGCGGCGACGGTGACCACGAGCGATGACGACGCGGTCGCTCCCCCCCAGGGGCCTGGAAGGCCCCCAAGAAAGGCCCATAGAATTTATACACACGCGCCCCAAGCAAAAAACACGGGAAGATAGATGTGCATATCTGAAATTCAGACACGAAAAGACACGAACAGCTACCTCAAAGAGGACATGCCTGACAACTAACGATGATGGGGAAGCTGTCATGCCTTAGCTGGTAGTGAACCCCGACTACAGGAGCGAGCAGAACCTGACAGCGCTGGTCCTTCCTGGAAGCTTGCAAGCCGTTCGCAGCTTCCAACAAATTCGAGCATGAGCTCCTATATTTCAGTATCGTTTATCCGATCCCCATCCCCATCCCCA
Organism: Prorocentrum cordatum; assembly: GCA_963575745.1. Lineage (NCBI taxonomy): Eukaryota > Dinophyceae > Prorocentrales > Prorocentraceae > Prorocentrum > Prorocentrum cordatum. The sequence continues at coordinate 6,972 of CAUYUJ010012671.1, forward strand.
TCCCTTTCGAGACCCCCACCAAATTATCACCCCTGTTGGGGATACACCCCTCGAAACCCGAAAGGAACGACCTATATCCCCATCTATGGGGTTAAGTCGGCCGGTGGGGCCCAGGCTACGCCGCTGGGGATGGGGATCGGTTAAACGGTGCTCGGCGACGACGGTGACGATGGCCCCTCCTCCGCACAGGGCGCCCCCGCAGGGACTGCGCCGACGACGGCGCCGGCGGCGGCGGCAGCGGCGCTGGGCGGCCAACGTCGACGGCGCACTGCGACGGCGAAGGCAGCTGCACTCGCGGCGGCCGCGGCCTGCGGCGGCGAAGGCCCTGGCCGCGGCGGCCACCGCGGCGACGGCGACGGCGGTGGCGACGGCGGCGGCGGCGGCGACGGCGACGCCAGCGGCGACGGCGCGGCGCGGCGACGGCGACGTCACGGGTGGCGGTCGCGGCGCGGTGGTCACGGGCGCGGCGGCCGTGACGGCGCGGCGCGGCGCGGCGACGGCGACGGCGATGGCGACGTCACGGGCGGCGGTTGGGGCGGCGGCGGCAGCCCCCTGCCGCCCGCCTCGAGGTCGTCCGGCGGGGATTGCGCCGAGGAGGCCCAAACGGCGGCGTGCGGCGACGCGCCGCTCGCCAGGGAGGAGAGCGAGAGTACGGTGGAAGCAGGCCGCGCGCCGCGGCGCGGGCTGCCGCACGCCGCCGCCAGTGCCTTGGGACGCCGGCGGGGGCCAGGGCCCGGGCCTCGCGCCGCCGCAGCCGCCGGCGCGGTCGCCGCCAGTGCCTTCGCCCGCAGCCGTCGTCGTCGTCGTCGTCGTCGTCGTCGTCGTCGTCGTCGTCGTCGTCGTCGTCGAGGACGCCGATCGGTTGGTCGTTGTCAGTGCCGTCGCCGCCATCGCAGCCGCCGATGCCCTGGACCTTCGCCGCCGTCGCAGCCGCCGCCGATGCCGTCTTTGCCGTCGTCGTCGTCGTCGCCGCTGCCACCGCGGCCGCCGATGCCGCCGTCGATGCCTCTGTCGCCATCGCCGTCGTCGGCATCGCCTCCGTCTGGTTGAGAGTCTTAGGATTGGGGGTCGAGGCTTTCGCTTGTTATTCCCGGAAAGGGCCTGGGCCCAGGGTTCTCTTTTAGTGGGTAAACCTGTCCCCCGGTGCCAACTTGAAGGAGGCCGGCGAATTTTTTCCCTGATAAATAACGAGGTCGAAGGAGGCCGGCGAATTAAAATTTGAGGATGTCTCGAGCGAAACGCTTGTTTTTGAAATCCCGATCGATAAATCACAGGGTGCGGGCCACTTTTTCGTGTGTTGAGGATGTCTCGAGCGAAACGCTTGCTCCGCAGAGTTTGCCGAGGATGTCTCGAGCGAAACGCTTGTTTTGCAGAGCCGACCGCGACGCGGAAAAGCGCCCCGCGCGAAGGAATTTCGATGATGTCTCGACTAATTCCTTTGTTTTTGTACGATTTCCTGGAATTTTGGCAGGATGTCTCGAGCGAAATGCACGACCCCACCCTAGCACGACCATACCCCAGCACGACCACACCCCAGCACGACCAGACCCCAGCACGACCCCACCCCAGCACGACCCCACCCCAGCACGACCATACCCCAGCACGACCACACCCCAGCACGACCCGACCCCAGCACGACCCTACCCCAGCAAGACCACACCCCAGCACGACCACACCCAGCACGACCTCACCACAGCACGACCACACCCCAGCACGACCACGCACCCAGCACGACCACGCCCCAGCACGACCACGCCCCAGCACGACCACCCCCCAGCACGACCACCCCCCCAGCACGACCACCCCCCAGCACGACCACCCCCAGCACGACCACACCCCAGCACGACCACTCCCAGCACGACCACACCCCAGCACGACCACACCCCAGCACGACCACACCCCAGCACGACCACACCCCAGCACGACCCCACCCCAGCACGACCCCACCCCAGCACGACCCCACCCTAGCAAGACCACACCCCAGCACGACCACCCCCCAGCACGACCACCCCACAGCACGACCACACCCCAGCACGACCACGCCCCAGCACGACCACGCCCCAGCACGACCACGCCCCAGCACACCCCCCCCCAGCACGACCACCCCCCCAGCACGACCACACCCCAGCACGACCACCCCCCAGCACGACCACACCCCAGCACGACCACTCCCCAGCACGACCACACCGCCTTGGTTGAGTGGTTGCCTGTCGTCGTGGAATGTTTCGTGGGGTGTCTCGTGGAATGTTTCGCGGGGTGTCTCCTGGAATGTTTCGTGAGGTGTCTCGCGGGATGTTTCGTGAGGTGTCTCGTGGGATGTTTCGTGAGGTGTCTCGTGGGATGTTTCGTGAGGTGTTGCCCCGTGGGGTATCGTGAAAACGTGCCCATGCTCCACATGTCTATATCCCTTTCCGGGTTCGTGGGTCCATCATGTTTTTGTTTCGGGTGTGTGTGTGTGTGTTTGTGCCTGCGGGCCTGTGCCGGTGCCCATCATCGCCGCGGTTGCGCAACCGCCCAGGGATCCTATACAGTCAGAACGCGTTGAAGGAGAGGCCGTGGGTGTCGATCGCCGTTGTTTGTCGTTGTAAGTCGTCGTAAGTCGTCGTCGTCGTCGTCGTCGTCGTCGTCTTGATTCCGAGATTGTCTGAGTTTTCGATGCGTTTTCGCACGTCTGTTGATGCGTTTGTATACTTTCGGAGGCTGCCAGTGGTTTTCGGAAGTCTCCAGTGGCGCCGATGTGCTTCCAGATGCCCCCACAAAGCTTCCAGATGGCGTCCATTCCTTCGCCTCGTGCTCGTCCTGGTCCTGTTCCTGGTCCTTATCCTCAGCCAGCTTGCTGACTTGGGCACCCGACTCCAACCGCCTGTCCTGTCTTCCTCCTCCTTTTCCTGCCTCCCCGCTTCCCCCCTTCTATCCTGCTCCTCCGTTCTTCGATGTTCATCCTCCTCCTACTCGCTTGCCGCCTCGGCCTCCCTCATGCCACACCTCCTGATCTTCGTCGTCGTCGAGCTTCTCCTCCTCAAATCACCACTGGGTCGCGCTCCGTCCTTGGATCGCCGCGTCCTCGACGCGCACTTCTGCCACAGGGGGCCTCGGCGGTTCCCTCGCGGACGCCGAGGCCGTCGCGCAAGCGCCCCCGAGAGCCAACGGCCGCAGCCGAGACCCGAACCGGCTCTCTCCGTGGACTTCCCTCTGGGCCCGTCGCTCCTCCTCCCCCCCCTCGGCCCTCAGCATCGTCTCACCGACCCCCATCCCTGTCCTCGTCCCCTTCGAGGCCCCCACCGAATTGCCCCCCCCCAGCTGGGGATGCACCCCTCGAGACCTGCAGGGAACGGCCTATATCCCCATCAGGGGGGGTAAGTCGGCCAGTGGGGGCCCAGGCCACGCCGCTGGGGATGGGGATCGGTTAAACGATGCTCACAGAAGCCGTGCACCACGGGTCGGCGCCAGCAGCTGATGGATCAGGGCCCTTGCTCTTGTCCCTGCTGCTTCAGGTGCCGTGGCACGGCCCCTGCCCTCGCCCTGGTCCTTGAATCTGAGGGTGTTTTTTTGTCTAGCGGACAGCGAGTTTGTGGCACTGGGGAGCCTCGCAGAGGCAGCGGCCCCGACAGCGATCCGCCAGAGCTTTTCTGGTACTGTACTGGGGTTTCATCCCCCACATTTGGCGAAGCACTTTTACACGTTCGATGGTCAGCAAGGATGTTTTGTCTGGTCCCAAGGGACCGCGCTGGTCTTGCGGGAAATGCTCTCGGAGTGAGAACTGGGCGTCGAGGGTTCGATGCCTCTGTGGTGCTCCAGCCCCGCCAGGCGTCATCCGAGCGGCCAAGGTGGCCCACGAGAAGGCCATTGCTGGAGGAGGTGGACCCAAGCTGCCGCCGTCTTCGAAGTGGGCAGCAGGCCCACCCAGCACGCTCGCGGGCGGCCAGAGTAAGGAGTTCAAGGATTTGTCCAAGATGGTCCAGACCATGGCCAAGCAGCTGGCGCAGCTCACGCACGCTGAGCCAGTTCCTGCCCCGCCGCCGTCTGAGGGCCCCATTGTGCCCGACCACGCCAAGGAGCTCCAGTCGCGCTTGGCGTTTTGGCGCAACGCTTCGAAGTTCGCCACGACCGAGGCCGACAAGCAGCTGGCAGACCAGAAGATTGAGGAGGTGCAGCAGCTGGTCACAGCGAGTAAGCCGCCCGAGGCTGTGCAGATGCACATCTCGCAGCGCCTCGCCAGGGCCAGGGCCTCTGAGGCCAAGGCGCGCGGGGTGCTGGCGGCGCGGCGGGAGGAGGTCCAGCAGCAGAAGGCCGCGCTGGACAAGGAGCTCGAGGAGCTCGAGACGGCTGCCGCCCAGGCAGCCTCGGCGGTGCAGAAGCTGCAGGACGAGGCCAAGTCGACCTTCCAGCAGCAGTTCGGGAGCGGCGGCGCCGTCACCGTGCTCGACGTCGACGGCATCCCCAGCGAGCAGGTCGAGCAGGCCGGGGGCGGCTTCAAGGAGTGGCTCGCCGAGCAGCGGGCTGGTGGGCACCTGGAGAAGCTCGTGGGCATGCTGCAGGGGCAAGCTGCTGCTCCTGCTGGGGCTGCTCGCGCACCTGGACCTGCTGCTGCGGAGTCAATGCGTGCTGGCACCGACGCCGACGACATGGAGCTCGACGAGGATGCCGCTGCAGCCGTCGAGGCTGCTGCTGCCGCGGCCGCCGCCGAGCATGCAGGGGTGGCCGACCCCGTCGAGCGCACGGCGGCCATCAAGCGGTCCGTCCAGGCCGCGCTCAGGGCGGCCGAGCTCAAAGGCGAGCGTCGGAAGTGCGGGTAGCGCTCAGCGGCGTCAGCGAGGTCGCCGCGGTGCCAGCCGCGAAGCCACAACTTGGAGATTCTGCACGGTGAATGCTAACACGTGGTCGAGCATGACTTATCGCAATTCGTTTCAGGCTGTGTGCGACTGGCGGCTCGAGTCTTGCGAGCACCCAGCCCCTCATTTCTTGGCGGTGCAGGAGACTCGGAAGGGGGATGGCGATGACGCTCGGTCGGTCGCCAGCTGGCTCTCGTTGAAAGGTTATAAGTCTGCGGTCACGCCATGTGCCTCTAAGGGCAAGGACCACGAGCTGCCCACTTCTGCAGGGGCGATTGCGTGTGCAGCCAAGCACCTTACTGCTGCGAGGTACCGAGATTCCGACATTGCAGGGCTCTCGGACCTTTTGGCGTGGCCGCGTGGCTGCGGTGAAGGTGCAGGCCGTTGTCCCTGGCGGCGTGTTCTTCCTCTCGGTCTACCTGTTCGATGGTCTGGGCTTTAGCGGCAAGAACGTGACGCTGCTTCGTAGCCTCGGCAGTTGGCTGTCCGATTTGCAGGTACCGTGGTTGATAGGAGGGGACTGGAACATTGCAGCCGATGACCTTGGGCTGGCGTCGTGGGTGCAGAAGCTGGGGGCCACGATCGTGTCGACGGGCAGCCCGACGTGCCACCCTTCCACAGGCGCGGCACGCAAGCTCGACTTCTTCGCGGTGTCGCAGGGGGTGGCTTCGTGCGTGCAGCGGGCGCTGCTGTTTTGCGCGGCGCCGACGGAGCCCCACACCCCAGTGGAAGTATGGCTGAATGGGGGTCAGCCTCAATCTGACGGTCCAGGTTCGGACCAAGTGGCGACCGTTTCCCACGCGCCTGAGCATTGGCTGTCTCCAGGAGCCGCTCATGCACAACTGGAGCTGGGACGAGGGCAGGGCGCCTGCCCACCTCGGCTTGACGGCAGCCTGGCAGGAGTGGCTCGACAACATGGAGGCCGACCTTTGCCACCTGTTCGACCTGCACGGCGCAGCTGGCGAGTGCTACCGAGGCAGGCGCTTTGGCTTCAAGCGCAAAGGCGTTCGCTTGGATCGCCTGGTTAAGCGCGCTCCGCCTGGGGCGTCCATAACAGCCAGAGCTTGGAGTTCGATGGCGTCGATTCTGCATCGTGCACGTGCGCTGTAGCGTGCTGCGGGCGAGGGCGCCGCTGCGGGTGCTGCCGCGGCTGGTCCACCAGCCGCCGCAAGGCCGCTGGCGCCGCCAGGGGCATGCCAAGGCGCGGCAGGCCCTGGCGCCGCGGCCCCGCGGGCGCCTGGCGCAGCTGCCGCGGTTCGCCAGAAGGAGGAGCACATGGCGGCTTGGCCGACTCATGTCAGGCCGCAGGTGCTTCATTTGTTCGACCTGCTGGGGCAGTGCGACGACGCGAGGCTCGGCGCCGAGCTGCTCGGGGAGGCCCAGCTGTCGTCGGCCGTCGTCGGCTCCGCTCTGCTCGCAGGGAGTGCGGCACTGCTCGAGGTCGAGGACGCCGTGCGGGCCTTTGCTGACAAGGTTGGTAAGCAGGAGCGCACCAAGTCTTGGCAGCGGTGGCAGGCCTGGGCGAAGGACGCCGTGCTCAATGGAGGCCGTGATGCGCACAAGTTCAGCAAGGAGCATGTTGCGCTGGAGGGGCCCGCTGGGGCCCATGGCGAGGCGCTCCAGGGCGACGCCGCAGTGGATGCGCTGCTGGCCGAGTGGCAGGGCTACTGGTTCGACGGCAAGGCTCCGCTGGCGGCTTCCTTTCTGGAGGCAGCTGACAAGGTCACCCTCCCGAGGCCGAGCCTGGCGCGGTTGAAGAGGGTGCTGCAGCGCTTCAACCACAGCACAGGGTTGGGGAGCGACTGCGTGAACCCGCGGTCCTGGCTGCTCTTGGACGACAGTTTCTTGGTCCGATTGTTGGATCTCTTGGAGCTGTGGGAGAGTGCGCCGTCCTGGTCCGAGCTTTGGCCGACTTTGATAATCTTTATCGGCAAGGAGGGTGGCGGCCTGCGGCCGATCGCGCTGATCGCCAGCCTGCTGCGGGTGTGGAGCCGCTTGCGGCAGGACATCGCCCAGGAGTGGGAGCGCGAGCACAGGCTGGCGGCGTTCTGGGGCGTGCGCGACAAGTCGTGCGATCGGGCAGGCTGGGAGCACAATTTGCTCGGCGATTACGGGCACTGCATCGGCATGGAGTCAGGCACGCTTTTCACTGACTTAAAGAAGGCGTACGAATACGTCTCGCACCAGGAGCTCGGCGAGCAGGCAGCAGCTGTCCAGTTCAACTTGAAGGTGATGCGTGCCGCGTGCGCCCTGTACAGCGGGCCGAGGGCGATCACCTTTCAGGATTGCTGCAGTGCGGTGTTCGCGGTGCCCGATGGCACGGTTTTGGCAGGTTGCAGCTTGGCCACGACGATGATCAAGGTGCTGCTGTATCAGCTCTTCGTGGGCATCCAGCGGGACCATCCCTCGGTGGTGCTGCGCAACGTGGTGGACGACGTGTCGGCGCAGAGCATCGGCACCGTGTCCCACGTCGGCGAGCAGCTGGGAGCAGTAGGCATTCGCTTGGCCAGCGGCTTTGCGCGCCTCCGCCTGCGTTTGGAGGTATCGAAAGTTCCCGGAAAGGGCGGGGGCCCAGGGTTCTCTTTTAGTAGGTAAACCTGTCCCCCGGTGCCAACTTGAGGGAGGCCGGCGAATTTTTTTCCCGGAAAGGGCATAGGCCCAGGGTTCTCTTTTAGTAGGTAAACCTGTCCCCCGGTGCCAACTTGAGGGAGGCCGGCGAATTTTTTCCCTGATAAATAACAAGGTCGAAGGAGGCCGGCGAATAAAATTTGAGGATGTCTCGAGCGAAACGCTTGTTTTTGAAATCCCGATCGATAAATCACAGGGTGCGGGCCACTTTTTCGTGCGTTGAGGATGTCTCGAGCGAAACGCTTGCTCCGCAGAGTTTGCCG
>CAUYUJ010012672.1:0-14690 GCA_963575745.1 Prorocentrum cordatum
ACTACTACTACTACTACTACCACTACTACTGCTACGCCTCTGACTATTACTACTACTACTACTACTACTACTACTACTACTAGTACTACTACTACTACTACTACTACCACTACTACTACTACTACTACTACTACGACTACTACCACTACTACTACTACTACTACTACTACTACTACTACAACTACTACTACTACTACTACTACTACTACTACGACTATTATCCGTATTTTTCCAGCTCGTGTTATGTACGGCGCCGGTAGCGGCGGCGGCGAGCGTGACCACCGCACCTCCTGCAACTTGAGGCGTAGAAGAATGTCAAGACCTCTCTGCCAAGGTTCCTGTAGTCGGACGCCCCCCAAGGCAAAGCAGCGCTGCTCCCGAAAAGTCCTGAACGCGTCTCATTCCGACGTCCCCCATCATGTCTGCTCCCTCTCCCCCCTGAGGTTCGTCGTCCTCCAGGGTCGGCGGCACCGGCCGTAAGGCCTCAGGAAAAACGATTGTCCAATATTCCATTTTAGATCGATTGGCGTGGGCGTTGGCAGTGTGCGTCGCTTTCCGGATGAAGTCAACCCAGGATTATGTATCGTTGTCGTCAGAGCTGCTGCTGTCGTCGTCGATGTGTCGGCTGCTTTCGTTGGACTTGCTCTGGGCGCTGTGGTCTCTAGATAAGTCTTCCCCGCGTGCTCGGAGATGCCAGTCTGGTGGTTCGTTTGGTAGTTGTCATCGGGGGGGGCCCTTCACGCGCCTCCTGCTGGAACCCACTAGTACTATGATCAGATGTCGTTGCGTCCGCTGTACTGTAGTCAACATGTCTTCATAAAAAAATGCACGGAATGCATCTGCACATGACGGTTGGCTTTGCAGCACCGCTGAAAAGTCGCAGGCGGCCTGCGACAAGGCAGAGTTTGTACGTCAGTCCGCGCCTTAGCCAGTTGAATTTGCGCCATCCAAAAGCAATTATACGACCGAGCCCTTTGTTCGCAAAAATGGCGAACAGTGAGGACTCTGCCTACGTACGACGCGTTCTGCTTCGCACCTAACATCTGAAATTTGTCTCCGTCGATGAAGACGAATTGAATTGTTCTGCCCTGCCTGCGGGCGACGACATGCAGAATGTTTTTGGCTTCGTCTGGACCCAGGCCGCAACGGGAAGACTGGCTCTTCGAGTCGCAAAGCAGACAATTCAGTTGGCGTAAGTTCGGTGTATACAATAGAGTATTGTCTGCAAATCGGAGGCTGGTAATCATGGAGCGCGCGTGGCAGATCCAATTTGCATGCCGATATTCCACCTGGACCACGACTGTTTTAGGCGTCGGATGATATTTTCCCGGAGCGCGTTGAGCAGGTGCTGCACTTCCCTGCATGCCGAGCTCAGCGTTTGCGGCGTTTGCGCGGACTCTGGCAGTTCGGCTAGCGTGAATGTTCCGTGGAAACTCAATGTGGGACGGGGGGCGTTTGCTGTTCTTCCAGTGCTTGCCATCATGGACAGTGGCCGACGTAATCACATGCCGCCTTGAAACCCACAGCTGCCGCAAACAAGGGTAGCTGTACTTCGTCCGACTGGTCATGAAGCAGGCTTGCGGTAAAAAGGCGTCTCTGGCGCAGCACTCATGTCGGATGCCTGCTTGGTCGACGTTTTGTTGGCCATCCTGCACGGGGCTAAACCGACTGCGCACAAATCGGGGCATCAACCTGCATTGGAGGAGAATGGCCTGCAATGCGCAATTGGTCTAGTTCGGCGGCAGCTTGGGCCCAGTCCTAGGAGCGTTTTTGCTGCCCTTCGGGCCAGTCAGGCTCTGGCAAGGCAATCGCCCCCTCTGGGTTTGGTTGCTGCGGCGCTAGGCGACGCTTATCTCCTCGCCCAAGCGATTGCTCCCCGCCCCGCCCCCCTGGGGAGCGGCCCCCACGGGCGCCCCTGCTCCCGGAGCGATCTCGACCCTATTGCCGGGCCCCGTTCGGCGCGCGGCAAGAGGACCGAAACCCCTCGCGCTTAACATCGCGGCGGTTTGAACGGCCCCGCGATTGCTGCGACCCCGCTACGGAGCTGGCCTCGCGCGCCGGCGCGCCCGACTCAAAGGGGCGGGGGGGCGCCCGCCGACGAGCCTCCGGGCGCGGAGCGGGCGCGCCCCCAGGTCCTGGGCCCAAGCCTCAAAGCCTCCATCCTGTCTCCTAAAGGGTTTGCACGGGGCCTGGGCCTGCGTGGACCCCTCGCTGTCAAATCCCCCAAACCCCCCCGCGCGCCCCCGCGCGACCTGGCGCGAGACCCCCCGGGCCCCCGGAAGCGTTCTCGCGCGCCTTGTCCACTGCCCCCGAGTCGGGCCAGGAGGGCGCCCCGATGCCCCCGCGACGGTCCACGGGAGCCCCGAGTCGCCGAGCGATCGCCCCAACACACCCAAGATGGTCCCCAGACGGCCCAGGAGGCCTCCAAGACGCCCGAAGAAGCCTCCAGGGGGCCTCCCCAGAGGGCCCCAAGAAGCCAAAATTCATTGATTTCCCTTTAGTTTCGGACGGAGTTTGGCGCTCTCGCTCTCTGCCCCCAGACGCCCCCAGACGGCCCCGGATCTCCGAGACCGCCCCAAGACGGCGCAAGACGCCTCCAAGAAGGCCTCAAAACGGCCCGAGAGGTCCCCGCGACGGCCCACGAGGCGCCCAAAACGGCCCACGAAGGCCCCAAAGCGGCACCCAAAAGCACCCGGGAGGCCCCAAGCGGAGCCCCGGGCGGCCCCGCGCGGCCCCCAAGAGGCCACCGAGAGGCCCCGAGAGGCCTCCAGGAGGCGCGCGCGGCCCCCAGGAGGCGCCCAAACTGCCTCCAAGAGGTCCTCCTCTTCCTCCTCATCCTCCTCTTCTTCCTGCTCTTCTTATTCCTCCTTCTCCTCTTTCACGTTGACAGTCTTTGGCGTTCGAGGAGCTTCTGGCACCTGACCTAGACCCATTGGTATGTGTTCTGCGGGCCAGCTCGCTACATCCTGCAATGCGCACCCGCGTCGGCCCCCATGTCTCGTCGACCTTCAACACGCGTCCGGAAGACTGCCTCAAACATTTTTTCAGCACGATCAAGCGCAACTCCGACGATGTGATAGCCCCATTCTTCACGGAACTTGCATAGACTGTTGTCTGTCATCTTGACATTGCTCAATTCAAGGAACACAAAAAGTCGCTCAACACTAAAGCCGTATTCGCACGCGGCACATCGAAGACACCGCTGTCAGCGAGCTTCTCATACGTGGCGCCATCGTTTCCGACCTCGCGAACCCTTCGAAACGCCGCTTTGGGCCTGCCGGACAGCGAGCTGACACTCTCACACACGTCCGACTTCAACTCTCCGAAGCAGGGGACAGTTGGCAGAGATCGGAACTGTAACCCGCTCTGCTGCCTCTTACGACATAGCATGAGTTCCGCGACCGCCCCAGCTGCTGTCTGGCGGCCATGAGAAGCACCTACCGCCCCTGGTCGATCGATTTGGGGGGGCTGGAGGACATCCTGGATGGTTTCTCCAAACATCTGGGGACTGCGCCCGGAATCCCGGCATGAACTGTGCATGTGTTACATGGTATATGGGTGGTTCGGAGTAGCTGCGGTTTCACGCCGCTGCAAGTCTCCACGAAGGGCGCGGCCGCGGCGGCGGCGGCGCATAAGCCGATGCGCCGTCGAAAGGCCCCTCGCTGACCCAAGCGCCGAACTGCCCCAGTGCAGGCGGCGGAGCATCGGGACCCCCCGACGCGCGAGTCTCGGGCGCAGGAACGACCACGACTGCAGGCGGACGAGCTTCACCGACGACTTTCCAGCCCGCAACAGTCCGCAAGTTCTCTCGTTGCTGGTGGCGAAAAGCTGTTACGACCCACCGTTGTCGCCCGCGCGGGCTCACATGGCGCGTCACTGTTGAAGGTTGCCTGGCCACGGCGACCATTCGGATCGCGGTCTCTGGGTGATGATTGCAAGCAGTACGCGGTAACTGATCAAACCTAAAACTTAAATGCGGCTTCGTTGCGGGTTATATCCGCGTTTGCTACGTGGAGATGTTGTTATGCAGTGGGTTGCTTAAGTTACCACTTACCTATTCATGCCCGTGGACTCTATATCGGATAGAATTCGCATGTGTTCCTGCATAGTGCGACGCAGGGATTCCTGAATGTCTATTGCATCGCTGTTCACGAAGCACTGCTCGCCCGTGCGATCTGTCTTCCTGGGAGAAAAGGGACCGCGAATTGAATTTCTTAAATCTAAGGTAGAAGTTCAAAGGTTTCGCGATTGATCAGGGCCCGCGAAGTGGCAGAGCACTCCAATTATTGAGTCAACCAGCTGTTGCTCTGTTCCAGCTGCAGGGCGCGTCTTTCAAGCGTCTGCAGTAGCGATGGGCTGTCCCGTCGCGTTTTGCAGCTGTTCGTGAAGCACGTTTTCAAGCACAGATAGGCGCCCGCGCACATGCGCCATCCTTCGATATGCGACTCGTTGATCCGACATTCGGGCATGCGCGCTCGCAGCGACTGTGTTCCCGATGACCTCGCGGGCCTGTAGACCCGCACTCTAGGCGTTTTGAGCGTGAGAGGCACTTGAGAATTCTACGCCAGATGATTGCAACCAGTTGAGGGTTGCCCCTTGCTGTTGTTTGAACATTCTGAGTTGTCCCTGTCAGGCCCGCCACTGCAATGTTGGCATCCTGTTGGCGCAGTGTCTGGGGCGCTTCAGCGGCCGAGAACGGCCTTGCTTGTTCAACGGAGGCTGCTTTGGAGCGTCCTGACAGCCCCGTTTGTAGTCTCGCAGGCTACCGTTCACGGCTCCACGGAACGAGGTGGGACTTGTCGCACGCGGTCGAAAGGGAAAGGGGGGGGGCCCTGGGCTCTGTCGCTTCGGCACCTGGAGCATCGGCCCCGCGCTTCGGCGCGGGACGTCGCAAGGGTTAGATATTCGGGGGCCCCCAAAAGGGGTGGTGACCACACCGTGCGGAGAGTCGGTGGGGATTCGGGGTCGCCGCGCGGTTTTGGGACTCGGGTCGGTCTCCGAGGACGTCTCGGGCGACTGGGGCTTCCGAGGTCCCAAAACCGTGCGTTGACGGACCGTGCGGTGAGGTCTTGGGGGATTTCGAGGTCACCGCACGGTCTGTCACCGCACGGTCTGTCACCGCACCGCTTCGGGACCCCAAAGATATCATTCCGTCGCGTTCCTCTCCGGAACTTGCCATACCAGCAGCGGGGTGCCCCAACGCCTGAGTTCTCTCAGCTGCTCGCGGCGAATTCCCTTGACCCTCACAAGCGGCACGGTCAACCAGCGCGACTTGTCCGTGCCTTACTTGCTGCCGTCTAGCAGTTAGACTAGGTTTCTCCGCGACTAGGTGTCTCCGCGCCGAAAGACGCGTCGGATATGATGGCTGCAAGGTGAGCCCCCAACTCTCCCGAAAGTAGCATCTCATTTGCAGCGCACGGTGCTGCTTCGGCGGGTAGCCTGAGTACGGGTATGGAACCACACCTCTGGCATCAGAAGACCTCGCCTCGCCTTTAAAGGCGGGCGAGCTCCCTTTTTGCAGATGAGTTAGAATAGTACATTCTCCTTCTGCAGGCGGGCGCGCACGCGCGGGCCCCCACGATTTGCCCCTGCCGATTCGCGAGCCATAGACGGTCGGAATCGCAAAGCGGAGCTAATCCTCACCTCGCTCCTCGGGGGGAAGGCGGGAACGCAGGAGCGGAGAGGGGAAAGTCCGAGATGGCCCCACGGGGCCGACCCACATAACCCACGGTGGGTATACCACTCGAACTGAAAAGGGTGAAACACATGAGGTGGCCTCCGAGACGGCCAAGATGGCCCCCCAGACTGCCAAAATGGTTTCCGAGAGCCCAAAATGCCCCCCAGATGTTTTCAAGACTGCCCGTGATGCACCCAAGACGGCCCAAGATGGCCTCAAGATGGCCCAAGAGGCCCCCAAAACGAGCAAAGAGGCCTCCAGAAGGTCCCCCAGGAAGGCCCGAAGAGGCCAACATCATGGATGGTCCCCGAGTCTTCGAAAGATCCTGGACGTTGCTTCAAAACGGCCTTCCGACGGACCAAGACGACCCAAGAGACCCTCAAGATTGCTCCAAGATCGCACAGGAGGGGCTCCAAAATGGCCCCAGGACTGCTGACGAGGCTCCCAAGACAGCCCCCACAGGGCCCCAAAACGGCCGAAGAAGCCTCCAAGACGCCCAAGATGGCCTTCAAGACGACCCTGAAGCGCCCAATGCCCTAAGAGAAGCCCTCAAAGTGGCCCCCAGGAAGCTCCCAGGAAGCCCCAACGATGACCCCAGAAGCTCCCAAGAGGTCTCTCATCTTTCGCCGCATCCTCCTGTTTCCTCCCTCTCCTCATCCTCCTCTTCCTCCCCCCTCCCCCCCGTTCCCCGAAGGGCTTCCACCACGGCTTGGGCAACGCATGGTCCAATAGTGTGGCCTAACTTTGAACAAACGTTTCGCCACATAGGCGTATCCTAAAAGGCAGGGGGCGGCGGTGATTCACCGTAGGCGTCTTCGATATCCAGGCCATGCAGCATCATCAATGGCATCGCCGCTGCCAGAAAGGAAAGGAGGCTTGGAAACAAGTACGGCACCCACGACAGCACAACAAATCGCAAGCCCGTGCACGTATCGGACCACCTCCGACAAGAACATCCGCCCGAGTAGGGCGGCCGCCACAACATTGACACTCTGCAAGGCAGCTAGGTCGCCCAGAGGAGCTCCAATCTGAACAGCAATAACACCAAAAAGGAACTGCCCCCATCCAAACGCACCTCGAAGAACTACCCACTTCCGCTGTGGAGCCTCAGGCCAAGCCTTTGTTGATAACCACACATGTGTTCCTAGACAGCACGACAACAGTAGAAAAGCAAAACTCTGCATTCGAAAATACGGCAAACGCTGCTCCTCCTTGACAACTCGTGCCAACAGAAATTGCACCGTAACAGGGACAGCATGAATGCCCATAAGCAACATGCCCAGAGTGTTCCTGGAAATACTCGTGAAACATGTCATCGCTCGCGGAGTACAAACTGCAGGCGTCCTGCCCAACCTGTCGCAACAACGACTTACGCCAGAACGTGTCTGGCTTGAACCCAATGTCTGCGGAGATCGACGACCATGATAAGCCAACCCCGCGCAGTTGCCCCGGACCATGATGCCCACATAACCGAGCAGGGTCTGTAGAACCCCCCCAAACAGGGGTAACAAATTCATTGTTCGGCGGCCTTAATCACGGACTGGTGCCGAAGCCGACAGCTAGGACTACGATTGCGACTACGACTACGACTACGACTACGACTACGACTACTAGGAGGAGGACGAGGAGGAGGAGGCTTTAGGACCACTCCGATTCACCGCCGAGAGAAACTAAAGACCCTTGCAAGTTACCCCTAGTCCTCAACCCCCCCTTGGATGCCCCCGACAATGAGCCCCCTTGCCTTCTTAGAAAGCAGCCCCCCTCGCACCAACCCCTTTGGCGCGGCGCATACAAGGATCAAATGACCCTGGAATCCTGGCTTCCTGTGCCAGAGCCCTGGTCGACCTCACGTCGTCCGGGGGGCATCGAGAACCTCAGCAAGCCGCGCGACGAAAAAACCTGTCCTACTCGAGACGGCACGGCAGCCTCACGCTTGGGTCGGGCGTCCCCCGCGCAGCCGAGGAGGAGGAGGAGGAGGAGGAGGAGGAGGAGGAGCAGGAGGAGGAGGAGCAGCAGGAGGAGGAGGAGGAGGAGGAGGAGCCCGCAGCCTGCGCGCAGAGTGCCGGTGCCGGCGGCCCCGCCCTTCCTGCGCTGCTCACCGGGAGCGCGGCGCGCGTGGGGGGCTTGGCGCACCGAAAGCCTACGGATTGGGCTGCCAGGTTCCATGCGACGCGCACAACCCAGACCCCCCTCGAGTAAGGAAAAAATCATGACGGGAGGTTTTTCCGAATTTTCGGCCTCCGGGGCCCCTCACCGGGCCTCGGGAGCGTCAAAACACGACTCAGGATGCAAAGCCGGTCATGGGGAAAGGGTCGGGACCTCTGGGGGTCGACGTAATGAAAAAATCATTACGTCGGGGGTCTGGGAAGGTGGCGCGAGGGGGGCGCCCGTCGAAGAAGCCGTGGGGTGGGGCTCCTTAGAAGGCAGAGGGCTTCTTAGAAGGGCCCGCGGGCTTATGAGAACGCTTGAGCCAGGAGGACTTCTAGGATAGGCGATCGACAGTGCATCCGTGCCCCTGCCCACGCCCCGGCCCCACGAGGGACCGGAGCGAGGATGTGGACAGCAGTCTGGCCTCCGAGGCCGCTTATGTTCATACATACCCTGCTGCAACCGGCGCCCAGAAGGAGGGCAGCAGCAGGGGTATGGATCGAAAGCCGATCGCCGACAAGAAGCCCCCCAGGGTGCTCGGAAGGCTGCCCCATCGCCTTGCACCGTTGTGCGCGCCGCCGACATGGGTCATCGAAAGAATGCTTAGGTCGGGCGTGTCTTCCTACAGGGCGATTTTGGACGAGAAATGAAAAATAGTCGAACAAATATTCAAAGATAGCGAAAAATAGTCTCAAGATCGTTTCACGGGCTATTTCTCGACTGTTTTTTTGCACTCCTCCTGTACAGGGACAGGCCCGGCTTATAAGAGAACGCCCCGACAGACAGTGGAAGAAAACTCCTGCTGCAACGTCAGCTCTGCCTTCTGGCGGGCATCGCGTGGACCGTTCGCCCTTGAGCGGCAGCAGCTCTCTCTCACTGAAGGGGCCCTGGGACACACAAGTAAATAGACACAAATAACAGGATTCCCCATATTTTCCCATATTTCCCAACATGCTTAATGGGATTATGGTTTTCTTCTCTGCCTCGTCGCACCCGCGTTTCCCTCACCTCCCTCCTCCCATTCTCACACAGCGCAGCACAGCACAGCACAGCACAGCACAGCAATGCTCAGCACAGCACAGCACAGCTCAGCACAGCTCAGCACAGCACAGCACAGCGCAGCACAGCACAGCTCAGCTCAGCTCAGCTCAGCACAACACAGCACACCACAGCTCAGCTCGGCACAGCACAGCAGTCGTCCAGGGCACAACAAGCGTGGCGTTTTCTCGACACCACAAGGGGTGCGCACGGGGTGGTCCCTGAGCGCGGCCGCTATCCGTGACGGTCGTCCAGGGCACAACAGGCGTGGCGTTTCCTCGACACCACAGGGGGTGCGCACGGGGTGGTCCCTGAGCGCGGCCGCTATCCGTGACGGTCGTCCAGGGCACAGCAGGCGTGGCGTTTTCTCGACACCACAGGGGGTGCGCACGGGGTGGTCCCTGAGCGCGGCCGCTATCCGCGACGGTCGTTCAAGGCACAGCAGGCGTGGCGTTTTCTCGACACCACAGAGGGTGCGCACGGGGTGGTCCCTGAGCGCGGCCGCTATCCGTGACGGTCGTCCAGGGCACAGCAGGCGTGGCGTTTCCTCGGCACGGCCGCTATCCGTGACGGTCGTCCAAGGCACAGCAGGCGTGGCTCTTTCTCGACACCACAAGGGGTGCGCACGGGGTGGTCCCTGAGCGCGGCTGCTACCCGTGACGGTCGTCCAATGCACAGCAGCCGTAGCGTTTTCTCGACACCACAAGGGGTGCGCACGGGGTGGTCCCTGAGCGCGGCCGCTATCCGTGACGGTCGTCCAGGGCACAGCAGGCGTGGCGTTTTTTTTCACGACACCTGAGGGGTGCGAACAGGGTGGTCCCTGAGCGCGGCTGCTATCGGTGACGGTCGTCCAGGGCACAGCAGGCGTGGCGTTTCCTCGACACCACATGGGGTGCGCACGGGGTGGTCCGTGAGTGCGGCCGCTATCCGTGACGGTCGTCCAGGGCACAGCAGGCGTGGCGTTTTCTCGACACCACAGGGGGTGCGCACGGGGTGGTCCCTGAGCGCGGCCGCTATCCGTGACGGTCGTCCAGGGCACAGCAGCGTGGCGTTTTCTCGACACCACAAGGGGTGCGCACGGGGTGGTCCCTGAGCGCGGCCGCTATCCGTGACGGTCGTCCAGGGCACAGCAGGCGTGGCGTTTTCTCGACCCTGAGCGCGGCCGCTATCCGTGACGGTCGTCCAGGGCAGAGCAGGCGTGCGTTTTCTCGACACCACAAGGGGTGCGCACGGGGTGGTCCCTAAGCGCGGCCGCTTCCGTGACCGTCGTCCAGGGCACAGCAGGCGTGGCGTTTTTCTCACCAAAAACAAAACCAAAGAAGAAACACAGGAGTGCGCACGGTGTGGTCCCTGAGCCGTGCCGCTATCCTGACGGTCGTCCAAGCACAGCAGGCGTGGCGTTTTCCTCTCGACACCACAAAGGGTTGCGCACGGGTGGTCCCTGAGCGCGGGCCGCTATCCGTGACGGTCGTCCAAGGCACAGCAGCGTGGCGTTTCTCACACCACAGGGGGTGCGCATGGGGTGGTCCCTGAGCGCGCCGCTATCCGTGACGGTCGTCCAGGGCACAACAGGCGTGGCGTTTTCTCGACCCACATTGGTTGCGCCGGGGTGGTCCCCTGAGCGCGGCTGCTATCCGTGACGGTCGTCCAGGGCACAGCAGGCGTGGCGTTTTCTCGACACCACAGGAGGTGCGCACGGGGTGGTCCCTAAGCGCGGCCGCTGTGCGTGACGGTCGTCCAGGGCACAGCAGGCGTGGCGTTTTCTCGACACCACGGGGGGTGCGCACGGGGTGGTCCTTGAGCGCGGCCGCTATCCGTGACGGTCGTCCAGGGCACAGGAGGCGTAGCGTTTTGTCGACACCACAAGGGGTGCGCACGGGGTGATCCCTGAGCGCGGCCGCTATCCGTGACGGTCGTCCAGGGCACAGCAGGCGTGGCGTTTTCTCAACACCTGAGGGGGTGCGCACAGGGTGGTCCCTGAGCGCGGCCGCTATCCGTGACGCTCGTCCAGGGCACAGCAGGCGTGGCGTTTTCTCGACGGTCCCTGAGCGCAGCCGCTATCCGTGACGGTCGTCCTTGCGGTATCGGCGGGGCAACGGCCACCAACATCATTCTCACATGCTTCACTTCAGCTAGCATCACCCCAGCCATAATATAAGTATGTGGGGTTCCTCGGTAGCGTAATTTCTGGTTCTTGTCTCCCCCCCAACACTTCCCATATTTTCCAATATTTTCTGGGGAATCGACGATTCATCGTGTCTGTGTGGTTTTTCCACTCCTGACTCACGTCGCGATGAGGTCTGGCCTGCGGGCCATGGTCTCCGGCCGCCCTTCCCGGGGCGAGCCGGCCACCCGCAAAGGACGCCCTCGGCGAGGCGGGGCTGCAGACGAGGCTCCCGAGACCGGAAGCCACCCCGGGACCCCCGCGAACCAACTGGGCCCTAGTTCCTAGTTGGTACATATCCTCTGAATATCGCTACATCCACGGGCGAAACCAGTGCCAAGCCACTGGAAAAAACGCATCCGGGCACAACCCGTTCGGGACTTGGACCCGTTCGCCCACGACTAGGGGGCCACATGCGAACCCCACCCTCCCCCTCAGAAATCGTGGGGGGTAAGGGGTAGGGTTCGCACGTGGCCCCCTACCAGCGAGAATGGCCGAACACCTCGGGCAAAGGGACCAACTCGGTGGGCAACATCGCAGCACGCGCTAACATGGCTGGAGCCACCCGGGCAGTGGCGCCCGCAGGAATCGCCCATGGACGAGAACGCCCTGGGACCTCACCCCGAGGCTGGGGAACCGACGACTATCCCGGCAAAGCAACCTAACAGCGATGTGTATAAGCATATCTGGAAGCATTCCCCTTAAGATTCAGGTGAGAATCCAGTTGTAGAATTCTGCTGTTCTCGCAGTAGCAGTCGCATTCGCAATGACAGTCGCAGTGGCAACGGCCTTAGGATCCAATGGAACCCTAAGGATTCCTAGGGATTCCTAAGGCATCCTTAGGCATCCTTAGGAATCCATAGGAATCCTTAGGACACCTTAGGAATCCTTAGGAATCCTGATTCCTAGGGATTCCTAAGGATTCCTACGGAATCCTAAGGATTCCTAAAGATTCCTGCGGATGCTGAACTATGCCTACGGATTCGTAAGGATGCCTACGGGTTCCTAAGGATTCCGAGGGATTCCTAAGGATTCCTATGGATTCCTACGGATGCCTCAGCCTGCCTCAGTTTCAGCCTCAGCCTCAGCCTGCCTCGGCTTGCCTCAGCCTCAGCCTCAGCCTGCCTCGGCCTCAGCCTCAGCCTGCCTCAGCCTCAGCCTCAGCCTGCTCGGCTCAGCCTGTGTCATCCTCCAGCCTCAGCCTGCCTCAGCCTCAGCCTTGCCTCAGCCTCAGCCTCAGCTCAGCCTCAGCCTCAGCCTGCTCGCCTGCCCAACCTCAGCCTCAGCCCTGCCTCGCCTCAGCCCTCAGCCTCAGCCTGCCTCAGCCTCCGCCTCCTCACCCCCGCCCCAAAACTTCCCCCCCCCAATTCAGCCTCACCTTGTCTCAGCTTCGGCCTGCCTCGGCCTCATCCTCAGCCTCAGCCTCAGCCTCAGCCTGAGCCTCAGCCTGCCTCAGCCTTGGCCTGCCTCGGCATCAGCCTCAGCCTGCCTCAGCCTCAGCCTGCCTCAGCCTCAGCCTCAGCCTGTCTCAGCCTCAGCCTGCCTCAGCCTCAGCCTCAGCCTCAGCCTCAGCCTGCCTCGGCCTCAGCCTCAGCCTGCCTCAGCCTCAGCCTCAGCCTGCCTCGGCCTCAGCCTGCCTCAGCCTCAGTCTCAGCCTGCCTCAGCCTCAGCCTGCCTCAGCCTCAGCCACAGCCTCAGCCTCAGCCTGCCTCAGCTTCAGCCTCAGCCTGCCTCAGCCTGCCTCAGCCTCAGCCTCAGCCTGCCTCAGCCTCAGCCTCAGCCTCAGCCTGCCTCAGCCTCAGCGTCAGCCTCTTTGCCTCAGCCTGCATCAGCCTCAGCCTCAGCCTGCCTCAGCCTCAGTCTCAGCCTGCCTCAGCCTTGGCCTGCCTCAGCCTCAGCCTCAGCCTGCCTCGGCCTCAGCCTGCGTCAGCCTCAGCCTCAGCCTGCCTCAGCCTCAGCCTCAGCCTCGGCGTGCCTCAGCCTCAGCCTCAGCCTGCCTCGGCCTCAGCCTGCCTCGGCCTCAGCCTGCCTCAGCTCGGGCATTCAAAAAATGGCACGAAGTGGCCTACACGTGGTTCCGGGCATTCGAAATGTGGCCTGGAAATGGTGTTCTGGGAGCACGAAGAACACGAAGTGGCCTACAATTGGCTCTGTGCATTCAACATGTGGCCTGGGAATAGTGTTCTGGGAGCACGAAGATCACGAAGTGGCTCACAGTTGGCTCCGGGCAATCAAAATATGATACAGGAATGAGTTCTGGGAACACGAAGAACACGAAGTGGCCTTCAGTTGGCTCCGGGCATTCAAAATGTTGGGAATGGTGTTCTGGGAACACGAAGAACACGAAGAGGCCTACAATTGGCTCTGTGCATTCAAAATGTGGCCTGGGAATGGTGTTCTGGGAGCACGAAGAACACGAAGTGGCCTACAATTGGCTCCGGGCATTCAAAATGTGGCCTGGGAATAGTGTTCTGGGAACACGAAGAACACGAAGTGGCCTACAGTTGGCTCCAGGCATTCAAAATGTGGCCTGGGAATGGAGTTCTGGGGAATCCCCGGATCCTCCCCAGCACCCGCCCAGACCCCCCTGGTGAGTCCCGGGGAGCCCCTGGATTCTCCCCGGCATCCGCCCAGACCCCCCTGGGGAGTCAAGATGCTCTCTTTTGAGCCCACTAGAAACCTGTCAGTCTTCGCGGTTAGGTAAAAACGGCCGAGACTCTCGGGAACCGAAAACCTGGGGAACGCTTCAACGCAAGAGTGACCCTGGGCAAGAATGACCTTTGGTGCACGGCTTTGATAGGGGGCCAGGCCCAAGCGAGCAAACGGCTGCTATCGCCCCGCACTCAGCGATCGCGGCATCCCAATGGGCGAGCACCAAAAGTCGCTCCAGCGAAGGGTCACTCCGACGCTCATGAATTGTTGCATAGCGTGTCGCTGCATGGCCCCGGCGACACGTTATGCCCTGGGAGCGAATCGCATGTTGCTTCCCTCCGCGTGGCGGGAGGCTCAAAAAGCTCAGGACGCTGACGCTGAAAGGCCAGGAATTGGACAGCGTGTCGCTCCGAGGCGTGGTGGGCCACAACCGTTTGAGCGACACGTGAATGGGAAACCAAAAGGTACCGATGCCGCTACTGCCGGGACCTCTCTCGGGGTCAGTCCTGACCATAATTTCGAAGCGAATCCAGCGGTGGCGACGAGGGCCTCCCAGGAGGCCACAGGGGGAAAACAGGGGAAGGGTAGCGGCATGGGTACCTTCTCCTCCTCTGAGCTGAGCCAAAGTACCTGAACGAGGTGCCGACGCCCAAGGCCAAGTCTGCAAACCGCGGCTGTCGCAACGCGCTCAACAAAAGGGGGACGCCCGTGGGCACGCACCAAGAGGCCACTCCGGCGGAGGGTAACTGTGTCACTCTGTCGCCGATATCAGCGCGGGCATCTGCGAGGCGGGGATCTATCCATATCCAACGCCTGGGGAACCGACGTCCTGAGACCCCAGCGGCCGCCAGAGGCACGCACGGCAGGCGGGCCGCCTGGCCGCGGCCACCAGCCGCGCCCGCGGGGCGATCCTGCAGCTGCTCGGTTCCCGAACCTGGGCGGCACCACCCGCTCACAACTACGCCGCCCCTCCTCCTCCTCCTCCTCCTCCTCCTCCTCCTCCTCCTCCTC
>CAUYUJ010012673.1:0-12500 GCA_963575745.1 Prorocentrum cordatum
TTCTGGAGCCCGCCTAGCGGATCTGTTCGACTCTCGTTCGACCCCAGTTCGACTCAGGTTCGGCTCAGGTTCGACTCGGATCGACGGAGGTTCGACGCAGATCTTCGGCGCACGAGTGGAGCGAGTGGCTCCAGGAAGGTCCCCAGAATGGGCAGCTAAGAGCGGGGGGCGGTGGCGGTCGTGGGGGTCTTGAGTGTCGTGGCCGACTCAGACGACTCAGACGACGACGACGACGACGACGACGACGACGACGACGACGACGACGACGACGACGACGACGACGACGACGACGACGACGACGACGACGACGACGACGGACGGCCGACGGACGAAGACGACGACGACGACGACGACGACGACGACGACGGACGGCCGACGGACGACGACGGACGACGGACGGACGACGACGGACGACGGGACGACGACGGACGACGGACGACGACGACGACGGAGACGACTGACGACGACGTACGACGACCGACGACGACGGCGACGACAGGACGACGACCGACGACGACGACGGACGGACGACGACCGACGACGACGACGCGACGACGACGACGACGACGACAGACGACGACGACGACGACGACGACGGACGACGACGACGACTACGACGACACCGACGACGACGACGACGACGACGACGACGACGACGACGACGACGACGACGACGACGACGACGACGACGACGACGACGACGGCGGCGACGACGACGACGACGACGGCGACGACGACGATGCCGACGACGACGATGGTGGTCGGCCTCCTGGTGGAGCTGGAGGTCGTGGTGGTCGTGCTGGTGGTGGTCGTGCTGGTGGTCGGTCTGCTGGTGGTCGGGGTGGTCGTGCTGGCGGGCGTGCTGATTAGTGGTTGGTCGTGCTGGCGTAGGTCGTGCTGTTGGCAGTCGCGGCGGACTACTGCCCGAGGGCGCTGAGGACCATCTCGGCGTTGCCCGTCCGTAGGGTCACCGAGGTCTCGCGCCGAAGCAGGCCCAAGAGCTCGCCCCGCTCGTCCTCCTCCAGGTCGGCGCCGCAGCTGCGCACGAAAGCCGCAGCTTCTTCGGAGGGCCTTCCCCCAGTCTCAAGCATCATTCAAGCAGCGGCGAATCGTCCTGGCTCGCCTATAGCCCCACCAAACAATGTTCTAAGAACCGTTTGTGGTTTCCACGAAATGTTCTTAGAACATTTCTGGCGGAGTCTGTCTTGTTTTATCACATCGGGTGTATGTTCTAAGAACATTTCATTTTTGGGATCTAAGAACATTTCGTGGTATGACTATGGGAATGCCGGGACGGTCGGTCCCTGCTCAAATCATGGGGATGAGGTCAAGCCCTTGTCGCGGGGGGTACCGCGCCTTCTTGCTGTCGACCTCCTGGGCCGCCGCCAGGCCGCTTCCGTGGGACCGGGCCTGCCTGCGCGGGGCATGCGTTGAGTGTGCGCAGGTCACGGCCCAGTCCACAGATGTGGCGTCCGGTGTTGTTGTCGACGGTGGCCACGTCGAGCTTGGCCTCCTCGAGGCGGCCACTGGGGAGGCGACGGTCCCACCCTGGCACGTGTGGCTCAGTGGGGGCAGCGTGTCCGGTGAGCGCTGCGTGTCGCTTGGAGTGCCAGTCCCGCAGCCGGTCGTGCTGGTCGTTCCGAGATTTTCCCACTTCGCACTTTCTCGCGTGCCACCCCTTCTGGTCGAGTGGCTGGTCACAGGGCTGCCCAGAGGTCTTGTTCTTGTGCTTGCACAGGGCCCCCTCTGGGCAGACGGGCATGTCCAGCCGCATTTTCAGATTCGTGAGGAAGTGCTTGTCTGGCTGCGCGGCGTCGCCAGCGTGTCGCGGCACCAGGAAGGGCCCCGCCCCAGTTCCTCCAGCCGAGCGCAGCGAGAGGCGGCCGTCCTCGTCCAGCAGTGTGTCCAGGAGTCGCTTATTGCTAGCCTCCGAGGCGGCTTTCCCCCAGTGCCCCTGCCGCTTGTGCTGCGGCTCCCGCATGCAGTCGAGCAGGCTTAGTGATTCTCTGAACGCGCCGGCGTCCTGGAGCGCCTGCTCTGCCTGGGCGAATGCCTGGAGGGTGCGCGGGCAGCGGGCGCAAAGATTCTCCAGGGTGCTGACCCCTAGGCGGGTGGCCACGTCGTGCAGGCAGAGGGCTCAGCTAGCGGCGTACGCTGCCGGGGCGGACTGAGTGGCGGAAGGGAAAGCGCACCCGCACCCAGCCTGCCTGCAGGGTTGCCCTGAGGTGGTGCGTAACGCATCCCCGCTCGTAAGTGCACAGGGGCGTACATGTGGCCTTAGCTGAGGGACCAGCCGTTCTCGGTTGGCACAGCCGCGCGGCGAAGGCCCGCGCGCGACCCACTGCCGCGGAGCCGTCGGCTCCGGCGTGCACCAGGACCCTTCCTCCTCTCTCCCTGCCTCCGTCCCTCCCTCCTCCTCCTCCTCCTCCTCCTCCTCCTCTTCCTCCTCCTCCTCCTCCTCCCTCCCTTCTCCGTTTTTTTTCCTTGTAGGTAGCCCCTCCCTGTCACACCCCGAGGCCGGTCGAAAGGGTGGGCCAGGCGTTTCGCCTGAGACTTCCGCACCATTTATGACCCTGATGCTTAAACATTGGCAACTGTTTCACAGACGGAGGGCGGGTCGCTTCACAAATGTGGCTCTCGCCTTAGTGTCGCGCGCACTCGCTTTAAACATTGTTGATGAGCCTTGGGTTTACGTTGGTCCTCCCTCCCTCCTACTCCTCCCTCCTCCTCCTCCTCCTCCTCCTCCTCCTCCTCGTCCCTCCCTCTCCTCCTCCTCCTCCTCCTCTTCTCCTCCTTCCCTTCTCCCTCTTCCCCATCCCCCCCTCCTCATACCTCCGCATCCTCCTTCCTTCTCCTCCCCCCTCCCTCATCCTCCTCCTCCTCCTCCTCCTCTTTCCTCCTCCTTTTCCTCCTCCTCCCTCCCCCCTCCTCCTCCACCTCCTCCTCCGCCTTCTCCTCCTCCTCCTCCTCCTTCTCCGCTTCCTCTTCCTCCTCCTCCTCCTCTTCCTCCTCCTCCTCCCTCCTCCCTCCTCCCTCCTTGCGCGCAAGAGACTGCGCGCAACTGACAAGGCCACGCACGATTCTTGCTCACAAAGCACAGACGAGCCACAACAGGATCGCAGCGCTCCTCCTCCCTCCTCCCTCGCTCCTCGTTCCTCCTCCTCCTCCTTTCCCTCCTCCTCCCTCCTCCTCCTCCTCCTCCCTCCTCCTCCTCCTCCTCCTCCTCCTCCTCCTCCTCCCCCTCCTCTCCTCCTCCTCCTCCTTCTCCTCCTCCTCCTCCTCCTCCTCCTCCTCCTCCTCCTTCCCTTCATCCCACGCCCCCCCGTGAGGGTCACGCCCAGGGGCGTGAAGATAACCGCGCCTCTCGCGTCGCCGCCTGGGCCGCAGCGGCTGTCACTCCGCAAGGGGGGGCGGCACGAGCGCGCGAGGGCGCGGCGACAGCCGACGGAGCGCGCCGTGCGAGTGCGGGGAGCTCGGCCGAAGAAGCCCCCCAGCCTTCACCGAAGGCCGCCCCCATCGCCCGCCCACCCCCCCCCTCCTGTCTGAGACATGCCGCGGGAGGGAGCGCTCGAGGCGTCAGGCGCGCCTGCAACAACAGGCGTACAAGGCAGGCGCCTTGGGCACGGCCGAAAAGACCCTGAAATAAGGTAGCCGTGCCCAAGCCAGAAACAGTGTCAGTCGAGCAAGTCGTGGCGCTCGACCAAGCCTTGATGCGAACGAGACTCAGTAGTAGTAGTAGTAGTAGTAGTAGTAGTAGTAGTAGTAGTAGTAGTAGTAGTAGTAGTAGTAGTAGTAGTAGTAGTAGTAGTCGTAGTCGTAGTCGTAGTCGTAGTCGTAGTCGTAGTAGTCGTAGTCGTAGTCGTAGTAGTAGTAGTAGTAGTAGTAGTAGTAGTAGTAGTAGTAGTAGTAGTAGTAGTAGTAGTAGTAGTAGTAGTAGTAGTAGTAGTAGCAGTAGAGTAGCAGTAGCAGTAGCAGTAGCAGTAGCAGTAGCAGTAGCAGTAGCAGTAGTAGTAGTAGTAGTAGTAGTAGTAGTAGTAGTAGTAGTAGTAGTAGTAGTAGTAGTAGTAGTAGTAGTAGTATCATTAGTAGTAGTTGTTGTAGTAGTAGTGGTAGTGGTAGTAATAACTCCTCAACATCTGCAAGGCTCGGTCGAACTAACACTTCAGGAACAGGTGGCTGCGGCAGGCCGGGGGAGGTGGAGAAGAGGGGGACCATAATGATAATTGAGGACGACTCAAAGGTAGGATAATGGGCGAAAGGCTAAATCTTGAACAGCAGCCTGTCCTAAAATATCATGCGCAATGAACCCTCATCATCATAACTGAAACCTCACCCAACTCCCCTCGACCAACCTGATCATCATGGCTTTGACACCACGGCCACCGCGGCACAGGGCTGCGCCTGCGGCAGGTGTCGGTGTGACCCAACCGGTCACTTCGACGGGCAGCGGGATCTCCTCCTCATCCTTCACCTACCTGAACCTTCCTTCCCTGGAGTGGCTAAACATCAGCAGCCAGGAGCCGTGCTTGGAGGCTGCCTCCTGCCAAGGCACGGGCTAGCACACGCGCGAGGCCTTCGGGCCATTCTCCTCGGCCCCGCTCATCTCCTCCACGGTGCGTCTGATGGTTGCAGGCGCCTCCATGGTCGAGCGAGGCCAGAACATTCCAGCACAAATGGACGCGTAACACTGCCATAGGACGGTAGGCGTCGCCACCGAGCGTGCAGGCGTCCAGTCTCTGTAGTTGAACACGCTGAGCAAGCAAAGCATCCAGGAACTCTGGGATGAGGGCCCGCAGTCGGCAGGCCAACTTCATATTGTACCAGCGCGCAGCATGGTATGCCAAAACAGAATGCAGCATTCAGTAGAGGAAACATTACTCGAACATTCTCATTGTCACGAAGCACACGATGCAAAACAACGCCTTTCAGCGACCTGAGTCCCCAAGGTTGATCGTCCGAACGTAGCTCAGGCTGACCAAGCGTAGTGTCTGTACGAGGTAGAGCCCATGACTCGAGTTGAGGCTCCATGCACAGAGCCAAAACATTTCCACTCGTCATGAAATCGGTGACGGATAAAGCTGAGTTCGTTTCAAAGTCTATCATACCCATCAAGCCAGAACGAGCCTCATCATCACTATAAGTATCTTCAGGGCGCATCAAGTAGCGTCGTGCTCGAACTTTGCCATTGGTAAGCTTCTGATACCAGTCGATCAGATCTCCTCGGCGAGGACGCGTAGAATCTAGAACCAAAATCATCGGCATACTCGCTGTCATCGTGGCACGTGCAAGTGCCTGCTTGGTTAAAACCTTCTCAACTTGAACCTGTGGAGCTTGAGGTGGAACAAATGGAAATCCACGCCCGCCAAGGCGATCCTGCTGAACCGCATGCCGAAAAACCTTATGCCTGTGATAACCGTCGTGTGCCGGACCTCTCTCCTGCTCAAGATCGAAGCTCCGCAGAAGCTCGCAGTCATCTCGTGCCGTAGGTGTGCAGTGCTGCTGCAACCAGTCGATGCAGTGATTGCCAGAACTACGTAGATGCATAACGAGTAAAGACGTCGACCCAAAAATTGCGCCACATGCACCACATTGCGTGCCAAGTGCTAAAAGCTGAGCGTCGTCGAGCGGGTCATGCTGTAGCATGTGGCGCCGCCACGAAGCATTAGTGCGCATGAGCTGTCCACACTCATAGCATATAAAAAGCGTCTCAAGGCTGAAGATATGTCTGGTGTCGCTATGGTATGATGTGATCCTGGAGGTGTTGAGCTGCGTACGCATATCGTCTAACTGTAGATAGACCCAGCGCTGCCACGCACGCTTGACAAGGTTAGGGTACTGCCTGGGACAAGCTGTAGCATATCTGAACCAACGGGTAAGAGTCCATGTGATCATATCCGTGGAGGTCGCATCAATCCTCGCCAACCATCGAAGGTCACCATGCACGAGGTGCACCCACGAATTGAGGAAGGCCGCTAACTGATCCAGTAAATTGAACAACGCAACGGGAGCATGAACCAACAGCGATCCAAAGTGCGACAGCCTGCGCTTCCTTAGGATATGCTCCAGATGTAGACGGCCTGCCTGAACTAAAATCTCTAAGTCCGATGTGAAGTCCGTCGTCTCAGCATGGTGTAGACGCCTTTGGACAGCCCGATTTGAGGCTACCCGTACCTTTTCAAGCATGGCCATCTGCGCAGGTGTCAACGGCTCCCAGGTCTCACAGAGGTATGTCAAGTGCACGTTCGCGAAAACATCGACCACGTTTGTTTTTGCACGAATAGAAGACGATCCAGGCGTCGGCACATTCGTCGTATAGGTCCGAAGGCGGTGCGCTGCTTATCGCATAGGGCTGCTAACCGGTGTCCTAGTGAGGCCTGCTGATCAAGCCTGGCCCCAAGATATGTGTATGAGTTGGTAACAAAAGCTCGAACACCCCAACGCGGGGATACAACTACCATCGTAGAACTCGTCTCCAACTGCTGGCGTACCCGACGTGAACCTTCCCCCAACGGAACCAAGAGCAGGCTGCTCTTGTTTGCCTTGTAGTTGACAGTGTAGCCGTAGCACAGCATCGTCTCGTGGATTATGTCGACCACTACTCCCGCCAGGTCGATGACGGTCGCAGCCGATGGAGGTGACATCATGAGCAGAGCATCGTCAACAAAACTCGCGTCGCACAGCTCGGGCACAGAATCCCCGTCAGAAAGGTGCTGTTGTAGGCCTGGAGGGTGCAGTGGGAGGGGCGAGCCGAGCGCTAGCAACTGAACTGTGATTACGGTGAGAGGCTTCAGGAACGATGAATTGAATATGGCGTCGGCCAAGCTGCTCCCAGGACGCGTGCCTCGGCGGGATCGCGCCAATGTCTGCGTAGAGGTCGTGCTGGAATATGTATGGCGGTGCCCCTCGATCAGTGGGGCCAACAAGTGAGGGTTTGTGTTTGCCTCCGTCAGCGCAGCGGGTTGAGCCAAGACAAAAGTGAACATGGGCATTAACGACAACAGTACCTCATGCTCATGTAGAACATAACCTCGGTCGTCCTGATCACCGTTGGAGGGTGTGACGAGAGATCGGATAGCTGAGAAAAAGGCTGACTTGAGATCCACGAAGTACATCAGAACCGATCTTTTGAGGTGTTCACAAACTCGAATAAAGGATGTCGCAAGTTGAACGAGGGGTCCTGGTCCTCTGTGCGCTCGACCACCACGCTGAGTATGACGAAGCATGATATCCATATACGCGGCGAGCTGGTTGCGCAAGAACCTGTGCCAAACCTTGCTAACCGCTCCGTTCAATCAGATCGATCGGTAGTACTCTAGGTGATTGGGTGACCCGTTTCCCTTAAATAGGGCGAGGACTGCCCGCGCTTCCAGGCTAGCGGCCCTTGCTGGTGCATGGCGGCCTTGAGCACGATAGGAGCGTAGTGGCGCGCGGCAGCTCGAGGTTGACAACGAAGGAGTTTGCCAGAAATACCATCCTGACCAGGAGCCTTGCGTCGCTGGAGTTTGCCGTACATGCCGGCAAGCATTCCAGGTGTCGGTAGCATGCTGGCGGTGAGGGCAGTGTCGTCGGGTTCGTGGTGCGTTGTAGAGTTGTAGCGGTCCTCCAGCTGTCCCATAATGGTAAGTTCAGCATCCTCCGTGAGCGCAAAGTGTTTGATGATGGCCTCAGCTTCCTCCTTCTCGTTCTCAACAGGTTTGCCTTGGCTGTCGAAAAGGAGGGCGCTCTTCGCCGTCCTGCCAGCGCGCCCACCATATCGTAAGATGCGCTTGAGAGCACGCCATTCGCCATGTGGGTCACCTGGTATCGCCATCTGGGTCATTTCATCCGCTAACCTTTCAATATGCTGTGTCCGATCACGCCGTGCCTGCTGTCGTGGCAGCCGCGTGGTGTCTTTCAAGAAGCTGCGGAGCTGCTGCTGGAACGTATTGTCGGCAACACCCCAACATACTTATACTATATGTGCGTCGCCCCCCAGACGCGCGCACCGAGAAATCTTATAGTATATGCGTCGTGGCGGGCGCTTTCTGGCCACACCGCTCGGGAAACGATATGCTACAAGATGGGTATACTATATGTTCGGGTCGGACGCGCGCCTCCAAGGAGGACATATAGTACTAGTATGTCTCTGTGTGTCCCATATTGTGTGGCACTGCTGGGTCGGTCTTCATGGTGAAACATGCTGGGCGAAGCTGACCAACCACACTAGCCCGAGGTGGATCTGAGGCCGGGTGGAAAAGATCATCCTGAAGGTGGGCAATCAAATCAGTCCATGGAGGGCTCTTAGTACTGTGGCAAGGTAGCCAGCGTAGTGCTCGCTGGACATAGCGACGGAGGCGTATAAGGCCCATGGTAGACTCGGTGATGTATTCCTTGATGGAGGTCAACCTGTCGCGGCCGAAACATGTCGCAGCATCCGTAACAACGTAAACGTCGGTCGTTTGCTGGTGTGTATTTATATTAACATCCCATCGTGGTAGCGTAGCTGAGTCGAGTATACTCTGGAAATCCCGCTGGTGATCTTCATTGCGTAGTTTGTTCTGGTCTAGAAAGAGGCGGCTCTGGACTGGCTTGTTGACTCGTTCCAGGGTACCTTGAATAATAGCAACGACTGGTAAGTGGTCCTCGGCGGAGACGTGAGTGTCAAAGCTGTAGTCGACCCAGCAGCCTCTCGTCATCGAGTGGAACGGGTCATGTAGCATGATGTGGTCAATGCGGTGCTCGGTATGGCTGGTGCTGACATAGGTGTGGCCTCCTTCTTGAACGTGGTAGGTACTTTCTGCGTGCAAATGGTGGTCGGCGGCCAGCTTGCGCAAACGCCTCCCAGGACCATCATCGTGATCGGGTGTACAGTATGCGGGCTGAAAGCTGCCAATCGTGCTGTCCTCGACGCCATTAAGATGATGCAGGCGCCCAAGCTTCGCGCGTTCAAGTCACCGAGGATGAAAGATGGAGGCCGCTGGTGGCAGAATTGTTGGAGCCGGTCCCACCACTGTGCGTAATCAAGGGTGTCGTGTCCAATATTGGGAGCGTGAGCAACATAAACAATTTCATCCTGTCCAAAAATCCTGATCTTCGTAATGAGCAGCCTGGGATCTGCATGTAATACTCGGACGTCGCCATCGCGGAATGTCGTGTCCCCTTTGTGTGACTTGCCGCACGGTTTACTGGCGTTAAGCATAAGAGCACGTCCCAATACGCTGCTTTCACCAGTTCCAACAACCACGTAGCCGTCGAGCGTCTGAGGTGTAGTAGAAGCAGGTGTCTCTTGGCAGCCCACAGTGTGAACTCCAAGCTGCTGCATCTGAGCACGCGGCAGCTGAGGGCGGAGTCGAGGGGCGGGGCGGCCGCTCGTGTCAGTAAAAACGGCCCTCTGCGCGTTGAAGGTGGCCACTTTGAGCTCTAGCTGGTAATGAACAGTACGTCCTGGCTGCTCAGGCTCCCGAGCTGCATGGCATAGCTGACGGCACGGTCGCACATGAAAAGCCTTCATCATCAAGATGGGGATAGGCAGCCGCATCCGCATTGCAAGAGTTTCGAAGAGTGGCCCATCTCCAGTGGGGTGATGCAGTCAGCATGTTAACAATGGGTGCTGGTAGAGGTGGAGAAGGGTGTTGACGCGCATCCTTGGAGACGACGTCCACGAGCTCGTTCCACGGGTTCCCGTGATGCCCATGGGTATGAGAGATACGAGACTTCCTTCTCATCCTGATCGTCTCGTACACGTGGGACGCTAAGATCGCAAAGGGCTCGCTCTGCACGACTCCAGTGGTGACGCGTGCAATGGCAGGCTCACAGTCGCTCAGGATTTCCACGTAAGAATCGCTCGGGAGCTGCAGGCTGTACAAGAGGGCCCACAGCAGGCCGGCTGTCTCAGCAACAACGCTGCTGAAGTCGGTGACCTCAAAAGCCACGCACGAGGTCAGAGTAGCAGTCAAGAAGCCCTCGTATCGATATACTTCGTCACTTTCGGATAAAACATACAAAGCCCAGGCCGACTTGATCGGGTCGGACTCCATGAACGAACCGTCGGTGAAGATCGTAAAGCCCTTGACGCTCGATGTATGTGGCATAGTAAGACCAAGGGCCAGCTTTGTATGATAATGTAGATCAAACCTGGCAAGGCCGCGTCGAAGTCGAAGGTGATGTCGCTGCCCATGATGCTACGCGGGGGGTGACATAGGGACTTGCATCCGGATGCGCTTGTCCGATCCACTTAGCAGCTGCACCGATGGAGAGGCAGCCGAAGATATACTGTGAAGGGAAACGCTGGGTAAATGTCGTACTGGCCGTGGTGGTGGTGGTGATGGCGTATCCACATATAGAAATGCACCCGCATCATGAGAGGTGACAGGATCGCGAAAGACACCTACCCCGCCAGGAAGGGCTTGGTGACAATCGCTGAGCTAGACTACCACGAACCTCTTCAGTTCTGGAGAGGGTGTGTCATCGACGGCGCCGCAGTATTGGTGTCGAAGAGCTCGTGAGGCAATTATACTTGGGTGGGGAACAGGTAGTAGGGGCGTTGGCGCCACCGCGTCGCTCAACGCCCCCGAGGCCGCGGTCAAGGGTGGGCCCCGTCAGGGGCGGTGCCGTGACCAGCTGCTTGCGGAGGTGTGGGTGGAGGTGTCGGCCAATCCCCAGTAGCTGTAGCCGCAGCCCCTCTTGAAAGTAAGGTACGCGATGAAGATGCTTGGATCGCGTCCATGTCGGTGGGGGTCTCCTGGATCCTCGTAGTTTTGCGCGGAGGTAGCTTGCGCGGGAAGCTGCGGTCGGCATCCTCACCAAAAGAATCTGCAGCATCGGAATGGCGTACCTCAGCAGGCCGAAGAGTGAGTGGTGATTCGTTGATCTCGATCACGACGTCGGCTGCGTTGTGCGGGGGAGCTTCATCTGCAACATCGGTGGGTGGGAGAGAGCAATCACCATCTGAAACAGGCTGGTCGGTACTTCCGCCAGCACCCTTAAGAGCTCCGATAACTCTGGCACTTTCACCACGAAACGCTGCGGCCTCCTCTGATTGCTGCAGTTCAAGTTCAGCAAGCTCACGTTTGTCTTCTGCTGCCAACTGATCCAACTCCGCCTGGGCCTCTCGCTGAAGGCATACTAGGTGCGATGCTTGCTCCTGCTCGTAGTCCTGGGCTGCGTCCATGGCTGCAGAAGCGTCGTGCGGTTCCGAGGTGGCAGGATCCGCCTCCTCCCCCCTGACGTAGCCTGGTACAACTTGCTGTACACATGCAAGCGCCACTGGGGCCCCCTCTTCATCAGGAAAGACAGGCCGCGCTCCACCACGGCAAGTGCCGGACGTCTCGTGCCCCCCCCCTGAGGCTGGCCGCAAAAGACACATATCCAGGTACAGTTTGCAGTAGGTAGCACTTGCTGCTGAGGTAGTTCGAGTACCAAGTCCTCTTGGTCCATCTGAAAGTGCTGCGGCGTCGCCGTGCCCTCAGCAGGTTTGTGCCTGGGCTCAGAAGGTGGATCCAGACGTGCAGCCTCTTCATGTGCTAGAAGCTCCTCGACCCTCCTCTCGGTTGTGCCAGTCGATGGTGTAATGAGTCCTTGGGAAGCCCTCTGCATCCTCCACTCTGTGTGCTCCGTCTCGCACTGGACGGCGTCCTTGGCGAGCTGGGCCTCGCGGTCCTCCAACTTGGCATTGTCTACCTCCGACGCGAACTGCCCCTTGGAAATGTTGAAGTAGGGTGCTGCGGTCAGAGATGGTGCTGATGATGATGTCGACTGTCGCGGACGTGAGCTCGAACGGGCCCGTTGGGGGCCGTAGGCCTGAAGCCCTTGAGGCGTGCTCGCTGGCGTCGATGCTGTAGGAGATGGAAAAGTAGCTGGAGGATCATCAAACTTGCCCAGGCCGCACGCGCTGCACCTCATAATCTCATTCAGATTGGCCTGTGAGCATAGTGGGGAAACCCAATGGCCGGCCCTAGAAGAGGCAAACGATAGTAGTTCCACTTGTTCCTCATAACGCTTTGAACGGACTTGCGCCTCCAGCAAGCATCTCATACGCTCCTCATCCTGACGACCACGGTCGCTCTGTAGCTTCTTCCATTGTTCAT
The DNA here is from genome assembly GCA_963575745.1 of Prorocentrum cordatum. Taxonomy (NCBI): domain Eukaryota; class Dinophyceae; order Prorocentrales; family Prorocentraceae; genus Prorocentrum; species Prorocentrum cordatum. Next base: position 12,066 of record CAUYUJ010012673.1, read on the forward strand.
TGTACTCGTCGGTGATGTGTGTGCGAAGCTGTGCCATATTGTGCATTTGTTGGGCGGTGACGGCGCGCATGTTCTGCTCAAACTTCGCTGCTTCTGCTATCAGCGCCTCCTTTTGCTCATGCTCCATATGATGAACATGCTGCTGTTGAGCCCGAAAGTATTCCTCGACATGTCTGTGTGGTTGGCGACTCTGAACCGATTCGAATTGCTGTTGTGATAGCCGATGTTCAAGCTGGTGGTGTGCTTGACGTCGCTGAACCGATTCCTGTTGCTGAACCTGAAGTCTTTGCTCGAAGTAGTTCCGCTGCTGCTGCTCCTGCAGGGCAGCCCTCTGCAGCGTCGCTTCTACCTTAGTTTGCATGCTATGCTCAATTCGATCATGTTCAGCCTGAGCCTCAAAGAGAAGATGTGCCGTACGTGCATCACGGTCTTCCG
>CAUYUJ010012674.1:0-14645 GCA_963575745.1 Prorocentrum cordatum
TACTATTACTACTACCACTACTACTACTTCTACAACTATTACTACTACTACTACTACTATTACTACTACTACTGCTACTGCTACTTCTACGACTACGACTACGACTACGACTACGACTACGACTACGACTACGACTACGACTACGACTACGACTACGACTACGACTACGACTACGACTACGACTACGACTACGAATACGACTACGACTACGACTACGACTACGACTACGACTACGACTACGACTACTACTACTACTACTACTACTACTACTACTACTACTACTACGACTACTACGACTACTACGACTACTACGACTACTACTACGACTACGACTACGACTACACGACGACGACGACTACTACGACTACTACTACTACTACTACTACTACTACTACTACTACTACTACTACTAGTACTACTACTACTACTACGACTGCGACTGCGACTACTACGTCTACTACTTCTACTACTACTACGACTACGACTACGACTACTACTACTACTACTACTACCACCACTACGACTACGACGACGACGACGACGACGACGACGACGACGACGACGACGACGACGACTACTACTACTACTACTACTACCCTCTCTCCTTCTCCTCCTCCTCATACTCCGCCTCCTCCTCCTCTTCCTCCTCATCCTTCTCCTCCTCATCATCATCAGCAGCAGCATCAGCATCAACATCAGCATCGTGCTCAGCGTGATCATCATCAGCAACATCAGCATCATTAACCTCACCCTCACAACCAACAGCAGCATCATCATCATCAGCATCAGCATCATCATCAAGCTCATCAGCATCATCATCAGCAGCAGTAGCACCATCGTCACCACCATCACCACAGCATCAGCATCATCAGCATACTCAGCATCAAAATCACCACCATCACCACAGCATCAGCAGCAGCATCATCATTATCGCCAGCAGCATCATGATCATCATCAACACCATCAGCAGCAACAGAAGCAACACCATCATCATCAGCCGCATCAGCATCATCATCATCATCATCAGCATCACCAGCATAATCATCACCAGCATCATTAGTATGATCATCATTAGCAGCACCATCATCGTCATCGGCATCATCCTCAGCATCGGCATCATCACCCGCAGCATCATCAGCAGCATCATCAGCATCATCAACAGAATCGTCAGCATCATCGTCCTCATCATCATCAGCATCAGCATCATCATCTGCATCATCACATCACGATCAGCATCATGAGCATCAGCATCATCATCAGCATCATCAGCATCACCAGCACCAGCACCATCATCATCACCATCACCACCACCAACACCACCGTCATCGTCATCACCACCATCATCATCATCAGTATCATCATCATCATCACCATCATCACCATCACCATCACCATCACCATCACCATCATCATCATCATCATCATCATCATCATCATCATCATCAGCATCATCATCATCATCCTCTTCCCCCTCCCCCTCCTCCTCCTCCTCCTCCTCCTCCTCCTCCTCTTCCTGTTCCCTCTCCTCCTCCTCCTCCTCTTCCTGCTCCCTCTCCTCCTCCTCGTCTTCCTCCTCCTGCTCCTCGTCCTCCTCGTCATCATCGTCATTACCATCATCATTATCGCCAGCAGCATCATGATCATCATCAACACCATCAGCAGCAGCAGAAGCAACAGCATCATCATCATCACCATCTCCATCACCATCATCAGCATCATCATCATCATGATACTCATCATCATCATAGCATCATCATCAGCATCAGCATCATCATCATCATCATCACCACCACCATCACCATCATCGTCATGATCACCACCATCATCATCATCATCATCATCAGCATCACCATCACCGCCATCACCATCACTTTCACCATCACCATCATCATCATCACCACCATCATCATCACATTATCATCATCGTCATCCTCACCCTCACCATCACCCTCACTCTCATCCTCATCCTCATCCTCACCCTCATCCTCTCTTCCTCCTCCTCCGCCTCCTCTTCCTCCGCCTCCTCCTCCTCCTCCGCCTCCTCCTCCGCCTCCTCCTCCTCCCTCCTCATCCTCCTCCGCCGCCTCCTCCACCTCCTTCTCCTCCTCCGTTCCTCCCTTCCTCCCTTCCTCCCCCCCCTTCCCCTCTCCCTCCCTCCCTCCCTCCTCCTCCTCCTCCGCCTCCTCCTCCTCCTACTCCTCCTCCTACTCCTCCTCCATTCCTTTGCCTCATACATAGCTTCTCCCTGTCGCACACCGAGGCCAGTTTTTAGGGCGGGCCGGGCGCTTCGCCTGAGACTTCCTCACCAGGTAGTACTCTGAAGCTTAAACCATGGCCACAGTTTCACAGATGGACGGCGGAGTGTTTTCAAAATGTGGCTCTCACCTCAGCGCCGCGCACATTCTGTTCAACATTCTGCAAGAGTTTCACATATTGAGGGCGGGTCGTTTTCAAAATGTGGCTCTCGCCTTAGCGCCGCGCACCTGCGTTAAAATTTTACAAGAGTGTCACGGAGTGAAGGAGGTTCCTTTTCAAAATGTGGCTCTCGCCTTAGCGCCGGGCACCTTCGCATTTTAAACATTGCAAGAGTTACACGGGTCCCCATGATCAGCATACCAGAAATCGCGTTTTGGAAGGATTCAGGAGAATGAGGGTGCAACAGTTACGTTGACTCGCGGTGCTGAAGTCCCAGGAATGGCATTATGGCACGACTCAGGATCGTCAAGACGTAACAGTCAGGTTGATCCCTGGCGTTGGAATCCCGAGAACAACGTTTCGGCATGCTTCACGGTCTTCAAACGGTTGTCTTACAAACGAGGCAGTTCCCTCAGTGGACACGAGCACTTGTAGGGGCCTATGAAGAGGGAGCTTGGAGGGCGGGTTTTCTCCAACATCGTTGATGACTCTTGGGTTTACACTGGTCCTCCTACTCCTCCCCTCCTCCTCCTCCTCCTCCTCCTCCTCCTCCTTCTCCTCCTCCTCCTCCTCCTCCTCCCTCCTCCCTCCTCCTCCTCCTCCCCCTCCTCCTGATTCCCCCTCATCCTCCTCCTCCTCCTCCTCCTCCTCCTCCTCCTCCTCCTCCTCCTCCTCCTCCTCCTCCTCCTAGGCGGCCCACTCGCTGTCATGGCAGCTTGGTCAGTGATCCTCCTCCTCGTCTTCCTCCTCCTCCTCGTCTTCCTCCTCCTTCTCCTCCACCTCCTCCTCCTCCCTATGATCCCCTCAGTATCCTCGTCCTTGCCCTCGTCATCGGAATTTTCCTCCTCGTCCTCTTCCTCCTCCTCCTCGGCCGTATGGACTGCCACCTTCGCATTCAAGTGAGAAATTGCGTTTTGACGCTCAGCTGGATATTGCATTCTCATATTTCAAGAATAGAGGAAGAAATGCAGGGCGCCCGCAGTACATCCAAAGTCCGCAGAAGTCCAGCAGCACTTGAATGGACACGCGGGCGGCTAGCAGTAGTAAGGTAGGAACATAGCTAAAGATGAGCGTGGGATTTGGTGGCACTCGCTTGCGGAATGAATCGACCCCCCCTCGCGGGGCCCTCCCGCTTCGCGGTGAGACCGATCCTGCGTACGCTTCGCCTGCCTCTCAACTTCATCACTCTGTTCAAGCATCCGCGATAGCGTGGCTCGACTAAGAACACTAGTTCGCCGGATCGTTTACGAATATATATATATATATATATATATATATATGTATATATATATATGACAAGCAGTCCGGGCCGAAACTCTCGAACAAAATAATAAAGCATCTTTCGTCGGCGGTGCTCTCAGGACAAATGGAAATGTGCTTACATGCCTTGTGTCAGCTGTTGCGCATTAGATGTCCCACTCCTTGCTGTGATGGACACAGCCGTGCACTCCTGGCATACGCAGACATCCATGGACGTACAGTCGCGCGTCTGATCTTCTGGACTATCACCAGGACCATGCCTTATCCAATGTGCCGGCGCGATTGCGTTTTCCATGTCTCCAGACATGCGAGGTGAGCGCAGCCCACGCGTGCTTGCGGAAGCTGATGCACCAAATGATTACCCTGGCGACGTACCCAACCCCTGCGCAGTGCTGGGCATGAGTAGCTTGGGAGACGTTATACGAAGGTGATGTCGTGACATCATTGCGCGCCGCCGCTGCCACCGACGCCGCCGCCGTCGCCGCCGTCGTCGTCGTCTTCGTCGTCGCCGTCGTCTTCGTCGTCGTCGCCGTCGCCGTCGTCGCCGTCGCCGTCGTCGTCGTCGTCGCCGTCGTCGCCGTCGTCGCCGTCGTCGACGTCGCCGTCGCCGTCGCCGTCGCCGTCGCCGTCGCCGTCGCCGTCGCCGTCGCCGTCGCCGTCGTCGTCGTCGTCGTCGTCGTCGTCGTCGTCGTCGCCCCGGCGCCTCGAGCTCCTCCGCGCGAGCCTCGCACCGCCGCTGCGCGCTCACGAGGGCACTGCGCTCCTGGGGCGCGCGGGGGCGGCGGGAGGGGAAGCGGGAGGCGAGGCGAGGCGAGGCGCCGATGCGCAAGCTTCTAGGAAGCAGTAGGTCCTCCTCCTCCTCCACCTGCTCCTCCTACTCCTCGTCCTCCTCCTCCTCCTCCTCCTCCTCCTCCTCCTCCTCCTCCTCCGTCTTCCTCCTCCTCCTCCTCCTCCTCCTCCTCCTCCTCCTCCTCTTCCGTCCACCTCCGTCCTCCTCCTCCTCCTCCTCCTTCTCCTCCTCCTGCTCCTCCGCCTCCTTCCTGCTACCTCCTCCTCCTCCTCCTCCTCCTCCTCCTCCTGCTTCCTCCTCTTATCTCCCTCCTCCTCCTCCTCCTCCTCCTGCTCCTCCTCTTTCTCCTCCTCCTCCTCCTCCTCCTCCTCCTCCTCCTCCTCCTCCTCCTCCTCTCCTTCTCCCCCTCCTCCTCTCCTCCTCACTCCTCCTCCTACCTCCTCCTCCTCCTCCCTCCTTCCTCCTCCTCCTCTCCTCCTCTCTTCCTCCCCCTCCTCCTCCTCAACGCCCTCCTCGTCCCCCCCCCCCCACCCCCCTTTTTTCCCCCCACACCCCCCCCCCTCCGCCCCCCCCCTTTCCCCGTTCTCCCCCTCGTCCTCCTGCTCCTCCTGTTCCTCCTCTCCTCCTCCTCTCCTGCTCCTGCTCCTGCTCCTGCTCCTCCTCCTCCTCTTCTCTTCCTTGTACTCCTCCTCCTCCTCCCTACACATCCTCCTCCTCCTCCTCCTCCTCCTCCTCCTCCTCCTCCTCCTCCTCCTCCTCCTCCTCCTCCTCCTCCTCCTCCCCCTGGTACGGCGGTGGTTTCGCCATGCCACGGGCCCGTGCCGCCTCATGGGCGCCAGCCGCCCTTGGGGTGTACGGCGGGGCGTTCCCGAGCTGCTGGCCCGTGCTGCCTCAGCGGCTCAGTGGGTGTCTTGGAGGAAACTCCAGAACGCTGGATGGCGCTCCACCGGGCCAGGCGCCAGGCCCACCCACACATCACTCTTGGCATCGCTCGGACGTTCATTCCCTGTTTTTTGTCGGTTTCGTGCGTGTTTTTCGCCAAATGATCAAAGATGTTCCTCGATGGTCCTCGCCGACGGAAAATGCACACGTCCGAGCGATGCCAAGCACTGGAACTTCGCTCGCGGACTTCAACTGGACACAAGAAAGGGGCTCCATCTCGGGCAGTCCTGCTTCACTTCGAGAGGAGGCGACCGAGGCGAGGCGAGGCGCCGATGCGCAAGCTCCTGCGGCGAAGCGCGCGTAACTGCATACGCGGCGAGGCTCCGGTCAGTCGTCCCTCGGGGGACGGCCCCACGAGAGCCCGGCGGTGGCGCCGGAGCGCCAAGAAGTGACGATGTGAGGACGGCAAGACTGGGTGCCCGTACCCGTTTGGGCAAGGCGCGTGAGGCCGCAGCGGCTCAAGCCCTTCGGAACTCTGGCTCGCACGACGAGCCTCACGGCTGCAGGCCGGGAGCCCGCAGTCGGAGTGCAGAGGTGCGCGTCGGGAGCCGGAGCTCTGCGGCTGGGTGCCGGCCAAGGCCCAAGGAGAGGGAATGCGTACGGTCGGACCTACAGTCGGGGCATTGACCTGAGGAGCTCTAAATACGGAGCGAGGCCCCTTATCCCGATAAGTTAAACTTCGTTTCCCATGGGAAACCTCAAGATAACCTCTGACAAACTGTTAAACCATCAAGGAACACCGAACCCCTCCCCAACGAAAAAGGTTCCTTCTTCAGCGCCCCGACTGTAGGCCAGAAGAACATTTGTCAAGAGCATGAGACCCTCCACCTGCCAACATGAAAGGGCAGTGGAGGGTGCCCTCCCCCAGGATGCACAAGCAGATCCAACAGACACGAAGAGCATGAGGGTACCCTCCCCGAGCCGACCTCGATCTCATACCTCGGTCGACTGAAAAGCAGTGGCCTCCGATAGGACGGGACATAATCCCCCTCCTCCTCCTCCTCTTCCTCCTCCTCCTCCTCCTCCTCCTCCTCTGGTATCATGATTCGATTGGCCCACATTCTGGAATTTCTGGAGTATCTAGCGGCCCCCGTCGCTGCAGTCCGCGCGGGGCAACAGGAAGAGCTGCAAATCTTTCAGCGTATCACCATCGTGAAGACGGGCCTATCCCTCCACAGGAGGGATGTCAAAAGATTGTCAAAACCAATTACGGGGCCGATTTCCTGACTATTTCTAATATTTCCATAATTGTTTGATTAATTCCATTTGTACTCCAGGGTCTTCCTGCAGGGCGACATGCCCCGACCTAACACCATCGTGAGGACGCATGTTGTCTGTCACCCCACGCGGAGACCAAAAGACAGAGCCTGGCGGGCACACCCATCTTCGACGGGAACATTCCAGCCGAGGAGCTGAAGGCCATGCCCCTGTCCGGACGGGCTGTTCTCGACAATTCTGCACGGGAATGTGACCAGGGACCGACCGTCCCGGCATTCCTATAGGCCTACCACGACATGTTCTTAGAACCCACATATTTTCTCATAACAAAAACGATATTATTTGAAAATGTCCCCGATGTGTTTAAAACAAGACAGTCCCAGCCAAACATGTTCTAAGAACTTTTCGTGGAAACCACAAAAAGTTCTTAGAACATTGTTTGGTAGGCCTATAGGCACGCCGGGACGCTTCGCCCCTGCTCGATATCCGGTCCGGCTGATCTCATTAATTCTGGACGGGAGTGGCGACGGGAAGCGGTCCAGGCTCAGCCCAGCAGGGTCGAAGGGGGCTTGCTGAGCGGGGCCCGGGTTGGCAGCTTGGGGGTCGTTGCCCGGCCTCCCAGATGCGGCTTCAGGGGGGCTTCATCCGCAGGATGGGGGCGGGGAACTGCCTCCTCCTCCTCCTCCTCCTCGCGCGTCGCTGGCGCAACGCGGGTCCCGCCGAACCGTCCGCCACAGTTCCTCGGCAGCCCCAGACGGACGCCTCCTCGAACGCGGCCAAGGAAGGCCGTGGGCGTTCGGCAGCTTGGACGCGTGGCAGGTCTCGCTACCTGCGCCTTCACACACCCGCAGATCCCTCGCTAGCTCGCGAGGGCGACCGGGGGTGCATGCTTCCGTTGCGTCGCGCGTCCCCCCTCCCCCCTGCTCCCTCGACCCCCTGGCATTGTCGGACCCCTTCCTTGCGGGCCTCCTCCCCAGACCTGAGATCGGCCTTGCCAGGATGCCAAGACTCCTGCACGCCTTCCCCATGGCATGGACAGAAGCACGACGCCTTTCTCACGCAAAGGCCCCGAATTCTCCTGGGCAGAAGATGTGTTCAGATCCTGGCATCATCGATCCTCCTCCTCCTCCTCCTCCTCCTCCTCCTCCTCCTCCTCCTCCTCCTCCTCCTCCTCCTCCTCCTCCTCCTCTTCCTCCTCCTCCTCCTCCTCCTCCTCTTCCATTCCTTTTCCTTATAGCTAACTCATCCCTTTCGCACCTCGAGGCCAGTCTTTAGGGCGGGCAAGGCGTTTCGTCTGAGACTTCCTCACCATTTATGATTCTAAAACTTAGAAAACGAACACAGATTCACACATGGAGGGCGGGTGGTTTTCAAAATGTGGCTCTCGCTTCAGCGCCGCGCACATTCGTTTTGAACATTCGCAAGAGCTTCACGGATTCAGGGCGGGTCGTTTTCAAAATGTGGCTCTCGCCTGAGCGCCGCGCACACTCGTTCCAAAAATTTGCAAGAGCTTCCCGGATTGAGGGCGGGTGGTTTTCAAAATGTGGCTCTCGCCTTAGCGCCGCGCACATTCGTTCTCCAAAATTGCAAGAATTTCACGGGTTGAGGGCGGTTCCCTTTCAAAATGTGGCTATCGCCCTAGCGCCGCGCACATTCACTCTAAAAATTGCAAAAAAGTTTCACGGATTCCCATGATCAGCGTACCCAAGAGAATGTTTTGGAAGGGTTCAGGATCATGCGGGTGCAACGGTTATGCTGATTCGCGGTGTTGAAATCAAAACATGGCGTTATGGCACGAGTCTGGATCGCCAAAACGCAACAGTCAGGTTGATACGTGGCGTTGAAATCCCGAGAACAATATTTGGCATGCTTCAGGATCTTCAAACGGCTGTCTTCCAACGAGGCAGCTCCCTCATTGGAAGTGGACCAGTGTAGGGGCCAATGAAGAGGGAGATTGGAGGGAGGGTTAATTCCAACATCGTTGATGACTCTTGGGTTTACACTGGTCCTCCTCCTCCTCCTCGCTCCTCTGACGATGGCGCAGCTCCCAGCCGCGACTCCAAAAGTGGACACTGTCCAAGCATTGGAGCCGCCCTTGGGGGCTCCGCGGCGGAGTCCGCAAAGCCGTCCCGGCCAGCGAGGGCGCCGCCCGCGCGCGCTCGCTCCAAGGGCAACATTAGGTTCGTGTGTGTTTGTTGGTATTGCGGTTGTTGTTGTAACTGCTACTGTTGATGTTGTGGTTGTTGTTGATGGTGGTGTTGTTGTTGCTGTTGTTGTTGTTGCTGCTGCTGTTGTTGTTGGTGGTGTTGTTGTTGTTGTTGATTGTGTTGCTGTTGCTGCTGCTGTTGGTGGTATTGTTGGTGTTGTTTAAGCTCGTGTCGTTTGTTCGTTTTCTGGCTCGGAGGAGGAGGACGGAGGAGGAGGAGGAGGAAGGAGGAAGGAGTAAGGAGGAAGCAGGGAGAGGAGGAGGATGAGGAGGAGGAGGAGGAAGAGGAGGAGGAGGTGTCGACCTCCTCGACGCCGTCGGCGCGCGCCTCCACAGCCGCGGCAGCGCCGCGCCCCAGCCCAGCAGTACCGCCCGCCGCCCCGCCGCGCCCGCGCCGACGCCGCCGCGCACGGCCTATGTTCTAAAATTCCTCCTGTTGAAGGGGCCGGCCCGACTAAAAGCGAAGCAGTGCTTTTCGCTTTCGTGCTGTCTTCGTTTTCCCTCGTGCTGTCTTCGTTCTGCCCTTGCTGCGAGACGAAATCAGAGCGGGAACGGCCCACGAAAGCTCCAGAACACCGTTTCGCGCGAGCCCTGGGGGGAGAGAGGGAGCGGAGGGAACAGCGGGGGCACAGGGGAGAACGGGGCGGGGAGGGAGGGGAAAAGAAGAAGCCAGGACGAGGATAACATCGGGTGAGGATAAATCGAGGATCTCTGAGAGCCAGCGGCTCTGGAGGATGTCTCGGGCGCCGCGGCCTTCTCAGAGCGTTCCAGAACGCTCTGGGGCAGATCTATCCTCGTCCTAGCCCCGCCCGAAGGGAGGAAGGATGGGAAGGGTTGGCGGCGCGCACAATGGGGTGGAGGAAAGGGGGGAAGGCTTCTTAGAAGGAGGCTGCTTCTGAAAGGCGCCGGCCTTACATCCCTTCTAAGAAGCAGGGGTGTCTCTCAGAAGCCCTCCGCCCTCCCCCCACCCCCCTCTGTGCGTGGCCGAAAGGGGGCCCTGAGATCTGGACTCTTCAAGCTGTTCGGCCTGGGCGTTCCCCCCCACATTCGGGCCCTGGGACCCTCACAGATCGATCCGGCTCGAAAAATGGCGCAGGAAAACGGGGTCCCGGGGTCCAGTCGCGTGTTCTGGCGATGCCTCAAGTTTCGCGAAGCGTCGGATCTCAGGTAAGGAGGGAGGAAGGCAGGGAAGGGATGCAGGGGATGACGGGAGGAGGGAGGGGGGGGGGCAGGAGGGGGGAGGAGGGGCAGGAAGGGGGAGAGGGGGCGGGAGGGGGGTGAGGGGGCGGGAGGGCTGCGCGCAGGGAGGGGAGGATGGGGGCGGGACGGGGGAGGGGAGCAGCAGGAAGGGAACAGCATTAGGAGGCCAGCAAGCATACACCGACACCGTTTGCCAGAAAGCCGACGAAGCCAAGATCGCGTGGGCGCACCCCACGCGCGTCACCACAGTAGCTCCGCTTCCTCGCTTCTTAGACGCGCGAAATCGGCGATGCTAGCATGGGAGTAGGAGGAGGAGGAGGAGGAGGAGGAGGAGGAGGAGATCAGGGAGGCGAGGAGAAGGAGGAGATCGAGGAGAAGGAGAGGAGGAGGAGGAGGAGGAGGAGGGGGAGGAGGAGGAGGAGGAGGAGGAGGAGGGGAGGAGGAGGAGGAGGAGGAAGAGAAGGTGGGAGGGGGGATGAGGACAGGAGAGAGGAAGGAGGAGGCGGAGAGGAGGGAACTCGGAGGAGGAGGAGGAGAGGAGAAGGAGGAGGACGGAGATCGAAGAAAAAGAAGAGGAGGAAGAGGAGGAGGGAGGAGGAGGCAGAGGAGGGAGGGGAGGGGAGGATGAGGAGGAGACGGAGAAGGAGAGAGGAGGAGGAGGAGGAGGAGGAGGAGGAGGAGGAGGAGGAGGAGGAGAAGGGAGGAGAGGCGGAGGAGGAGGGGGTCAGAGGAGGAGGAGGAGGAGGAGGAGGAGGGAGGAGGAGGAGGAGGAGGAGGGAGGCAGAGGAGGGGCGGAGGTAGGAGGGAGGAGGAGGAGATGAGGAGGAAAGGGAGGAGGAGGAGGAGAAGAGGAGGAGGAGGAGGAGGAGAAGAAGGAGGCGAGGAGAAGGGAGGGGAGGGAGAAGGAGGAGGAGGAGGAGGAGGGAGGAAGGAGGGCAGGAGGAGGAGGCAGGAGGGGAGAAGAAGGAAGAAGAAGATGAGGAGGAGAGGAGGAGGGAGGAGGAGGAGGACGAGGACGGAGGAGGAGAGGAGGAGGAGGAGAAGGAAGTAGAGGAGAGGAGGAGGAGGAGGAGGAGGAGGCGGAGGAGGACCGAAGGAGGGAGGAGGTGAGAGGAGGAGGAGGAGAGGAGGAGGAGGAGGTGGAGGAGAAGGAGGGAGGAGGGGGGGGACGAGGAGGGAGGAGGAGGACGGGAGAGAGGACGAGGAGGAGGAGGAGGAGGCGGAGGTAAGGGACGACGACGCGAGGGCCGCCGAGGGCGGCCGAGGCACCAGAGGCGGGCGGCGCTCCTCCTCCCTCGCGGCCAGCCGGCTCTCCAACTCCGCCGCCCGGGCGTCGCCGGCCTCCCGCGCCGCGGTGAGCCCGGCCTCGCCGGGGCGCGCGCTGGGAGCGGCGACGCCCGGCGACGACTGGCGTCGCCGAAGACGGCGACGGCGTCGACGACGACGACGACGACGACGACGACGACGACGACGACGACGACGACGGCGTCGACGACGACGACGACGACGACGACGACGCTGGCGACGGCGGCGACGACGACGACGCAGGCGATGCTGGCGATGCTGGCGACGCCGCCGACGCCGCCGACGAGGCCGCCGACGAGGCCGCCGACGAGGCCGTCGACGGCGGCGGCGACGACGACGACGACGCCGCCGCCGCCGACGGCGACGACGACGACGACGCCGACTCCGAGGCCGCAGGCCTCCCTGGGCCGCGGCCGTTGAGCCCCCGGCGCCTCGAGAGAAGAGAGGCGCGGCGCGGCGGCTTCTCGTCGCCTCTGGCCGCAGGGGGCCCTCGCCGGGCCTCGGCAGGAAACGGCTCGGGGTTGAAAACAAAAACTTCACCGCGGGAAGTGGTCGAGGTCGGGGGCCGGTGCCTCGCCTCCCCCTCCTCCTCCGCCCCCTCCTCCTCCCTCACTCCTGCCTACCTCTCCTCTCCTCCTCCTCGTCCTAGTCCTCGTCCTCGTCCTCCTCCTCCTCCTCCTCCTCCTCCTCCTCCTCCTCCCGATCGAGGAAAGTCGGGACGGCGGATGTCTGCGCGCCCCCCCCTGGGTAGCAGTAGCGAACCGCACGTAGGCCCCCCCCCCCCACACCACATGCCGGCGCTCGCGCGCAGGCTGTGGCGATCGCGGCGCACACCCCACCCCGACGCGCCCCAGCCCGCCCAAGCGTCACCGTTCCCCAGGCCCCCACCCTCGCCAGGGAACGGCCGCTGCCAGAGAGTATGAGACCCTGTCTCGGAGGGCCCCCGGGCGGCGCGCGCTCCCCGCGCGCTGTTCGGCCTCGTGCGTGTTCTTGTTAGCCCTGGGTGGCCCAAGGTGCTCCAAGAGGGTCCAGATTCTCTGGTGCCGCTGGCCCCGCCGAGGAGAATGCACACGTCCGAGCGATGCCAGGAATTTCTCAAGAGGCCTCCTTCCGAGTCGGAGGCCTCCTCGTCCGCGGACCCTCCGGGAGGACGACGGCCAGCTTCCCCCAGGGCCTTCTCCTGTGGTGAAGGGCCCTGGGGGAAGCGGAGAATGGAGCGGAGGGAGGGAGGGAGCGAAGCGGAGCGGCGGGAGGGAGGAGAGGGGGGACTCTGGAGACTCTGCTTGATGGCGTAGCCACAGAGGGGGGAGAGTGGGGGAGGAGGGGAGGGAGGTGGACTCAAGATCTAAAGGTGGAGGAGGGGAGGTCGGGAGGTGGGGGACCGAGGGAGGGAGACTGGAGAGAGGGAGGGATGGGACAATCGCACGGCTTCGGGACGGGTTCGAAATCGCTACGGCGGCTCGAGCGCTTGAATGGCAGCACCTGGGGCTGCTTGCCTCCTGGTGGAGATCGGGGCTCGGCGTACCACTTGGCTCCTCTTTGAGCTCTCAGGGTGTCGCCCGCTGCGAAGTGGATCCCACGAGCATCGGCCAAAGGTTGAACATGAGGACTGGAGGAGGAGGAGGAGGAGGAGGAGGAGGAGGAGGAGGAGGAGGAGGAGGAGGAGGAGGCGGAGGAGGAGGAGGAGGCGAAGGAGCAGGAGGAAGAAGAGGAGGCGGAGGAGGAGGAGGAGGAGGAGGCGGAGGAGGAGGAGGAGGACGCCCGCTGGGCAAAGAGGGCCGGAATCCCAGACACCCGCCCCGGACCGAGCGACCGCAGGCGGAGTGCCCTTCGGTGCGCGACGCTCGGGGGCCGCGGGGAGGCCCGGCCCGAGCGCGCACGCCGCCACCGCGGCAGGCGCGCGCGGTCCTGTGGGGGCCCCAGGTGTGCCCGCACCGAAGGTCGCCCCGGCGAAGGGTCTCTGAAGGGGCCCCAGGACACACGAATAAATACACACTAATAAAAAGATTCCCCATATTTCCCATATTTTCTGGGTTTTTGTCTTCCCCCCACTTCCCATATGTTTCCATGTTTTCCTGGGAATCGACGATTAATTGTGTCTGTGTGGTTTTTCCCCTCCTGCGAATGGTCTCTCGTGCCCAGACATCCAGTGTCTCGAGTTGCTCGAGACAGGCCGCACGCACGTCACACAGCGCGAGCATCTCCTCTGATGATCGCTGCATCCACGGGCGAAACCAGCGCCGGGCAACGGAAAGAAACGCACTCGGGCACACCCCATTCGGGACTTGAACCCGTTCGCCCACGATTTTCACCCCGAATCGTTTGGACGGCCCCGAAGCCCGGTAAGGGGTCTCGAGAGGCCGGAAACTATGGAAAAACACTGCCCCAACCCGATTTTTCAGAGACGCCAGATGTCGTGGTACGTGTGGCCGACACTACCGCTGCTGACTCTTCTGGTTGGAAGGGAAGAAAACGGGGACCATGACCAAGACTGAACGCGGAAACGTCGTGTCGATCTTGGTAACCGTTGATCTTGGTCAGCGTCGAACCGTGGATCATCCTCGCGAATCGGCGACGGCCAACATGGACCACGACCCAAATCGGCATCGACAAGATCCCGGCGACATCTGATTGGCGGCGCGCACAAGGTGGTACGGGGAGGGGGGAACGCTTCTTAGGAAGAGGCTGCTTCTTGGAAGACACCGGCCCCATATCTGTAGACAAAGCCCGCGCCTTCTAAGAAGCAGGGGTGGTTCCAAGAAGCCCTCCCCGCTCCACCTACCCCCTCTGCGCGTGGCCGAATCTTGGCCCCCACACATGCGACACTTTGATTGTTACAAGTCGGCGGTCCACGGAAGTCCCGACCCTTTCCCCGGGACCAGCTTTTCATCCTGAGTCGCTTTTCGGCGGCCCCCGGGCCCGGTGAGGGCCCCCAGAGACCTCGGGGGCGGCGAGGAGGGGAGCGTCCAAGAGGGGGGGGGGGCGCAAATCATGGCCGGCGGCGGGTGCGCTGCCCAGGGGGGGGGGGGCCAGGAAAGTGTTGAAATGAGAAGAGGCGCCATGAAACCTGGGGAGATCTCAGGGCCCACGCCATGATATCTACTTCTTCTGCTCATTCTCCTCCTCCTCCTCATTCTCTTCCTTCTCCTCGTCCTCCTCCCTCTCGTCCTCCTCCTCCTCCCTCTCGTCCTCCTCCTCCTCCTCCTCCTCCTCCTCATCCTCATCCTCATCCTCATCCTCATCCTCATCCTCATCCTCATCCTCATCCTCATCCTCATCCTCATCCTCATCCTCTTCCTCATCCTCATC
>CAUYUJ010012675.1:2500-14643 GCA_963575745.1 Prorocentrum cordatum
CTCCAAGATGCCCCCAGAACCGCCAGGCCCCCAAGACGCTCCAAGAGGACTCCAAGAAACTTGAGAGGCATCCGAAGAGACTACGAGAGGCATCCAAGAGACCTCTGGCCATTCTGCCCGCCCTCCTCCTCCTCCTCCTCCTCCTCATCCTCTTCCGCCTGTTCCTCCTCCTCCTCCTCCTCCTCCTCCTCCTCCTCCTCCTCCTCCTCCTCCTCCTCCTACGCCTGTTCCTCCTCCTCCCTCCTCTCTGTTCCCCCTCCCCCTCCGCCTCCCCTCGTCCTCATCCTCTTCCTCCTCCTCCTCCTCCTCCTCCTCCTCCTCCTCCTCCTCCTCATCATCATCATCATCATCATCATCATCATCATCATCATCATCAGCAGCAGCAGCAGCAGCAGCAGCATCACAATCATCATCCTAAGTATCCTTCTCCTCCTCCTCCTTCTCCTCCTTCTCCTCCTTCTTCTCCTCCTCCTCCTCCTCCTTCTTCTCCGATTCCTCCTCCATCCTCCGCCTTTTGGGTACGACGGCTTCCCCAGCCCGTTATTCCGCTGCATGCTCCTCCACACTCCTGATCAGGGCGACTCGCCTGGGCATCGTTTCTGGATGGGCTGGTGGGGTTATTTTTTGATCGCGACCGCGAGCGGGCACCCGCGCGGCGTCAGAAAGGTCGTGCTACAAGCAGACGCCGGAGGTCAGTTGGTGGGGTTACGCGGAGCGCCTGGAAACCATTCCTTTCAGTTTTTAAGGAGCGACCCGCCCTTGGGCCGCATGACCCGAACGTTGTTTCCGATGCTTTTCAGCAGCTCCAAGTTGCTCGACGGCCCTCAGACGGCTCGAGGACCCCCTCCAAGACGGCCGCAGACAACCCGAAAGGGCCCCACGACGGTCCAAATACGCGCCCAGACGGCCGGAGATAACTATCGCGCCCCACAACGAGCCCAAGAGACCCCCCCAAAACTATGCCTACAGGAGGCTTCGAAGAACACCCCAAGGAGTCCCCACGGAGCCTCCAACAACCGTGTAACGCCCACAACTGCGCTGCGCCACAGCACCGCGAACCGCTTCCAAGACGGCTCCCAGATCCCTCTGCCGCGCCTGTGGAGACCTCGGCAGCACCGCCCTGCAAGCATGTCGGTGCTGCGCCGGTACGGCTGGATCACAAGAGCCCCAAATTCAAAATCCAGGGAATACATCAACGCAGTGTCGCGCACATCCCTCGCGCCCGCGGTGCTCCGATCACGCAGGAGCCCCGCGAAGAAACGCCGCTCGACAGGCGGCACAGGTCGGGTGTTGCTGGAGGCGGCCCTGGCCCAAAGGTGTCCCCACCTTGCCGCGCCACCTCGGGAGCCCCCGGGGGGCCCTCTGGTTCTCGCGAGGGGTGCTCCTGAAGGCTCCTGGACACGCCTCGGGCCAGGGACGCCTCCCTGGCAGCGCCCAGACGGGGGAGGCAAACGCACCGCGGGAGCCCCAGGTCCCCACCGCCCTCAGCCTACAGCCATCGGGCCGTGGGCCATCGTGCTACAGTCGACCCGCACCAGAAGGACGCCCGAGAAGGATGCAGGGGCCCTGGAAGGCCGTTCCGCAGCGTTTCGAGCGGGGCGCGGCTACCGAAAGTGGCCAAGGATGGACCGACGAGGCAAGGATGCAGGGGGAGGAGGAGGAGGAGGAGGAGGAGGAGGAGGAGGAGGAGGAGGCGGAGAGGAGGAGGAGGAGGATGGAGGACAGGAGGAGGAGGAGGAGGAGTGAGGAGGCCCAAGAGGAGGAGGAGGAGGAGGAGGAGGAGGAGGAGAGGAGGAGGAGGAGGAGGAGAGGAGAAGAAGAGAAGGAGAAGAGGAGAAGGAGGAGGAGGAGGAGGAGGAGGAGGAAGCCCAGGAGGAGGCCCAAGAAGGAGGAGGAGAGGAGGAGGAGGGAGGAGGAGGAGGAGGATGAGGAGGAGGATACCTTTGGGAAAATGGCTCGTCCTTCCTATGCGGGTTGACTGCGCCACGGGGAGCGATGCCTCAGGAACCGAGGGGCTGCCCCGGCCACGGTGGGCCTCTGGGCCTCCGCCTCGAGCAGGTCCCGCGGCCGGGATCTAAGGAGCGGCCCGAAAGCCAGAGCCCCTCCCTCTTTCCCTCGTCCTTCTTCCCTCCTCCTCCTTCCTCCTCCTCCTCCTCCTCCTCCTCCTCCTCCTCCTCCTCCTCCTCTGCCTCCTCCTCCTCCTCCGCCTCCTCCTCTTCCTCCTCCTCCCCTCCTCTCCTCCCCTCCTCCTCCTCCTCTCTCCTCCTCATCATCATCATCATCATCATCATTCGATTCCTCCTCCTCTTCCTCCTCCTCCTCCTCCCCCTCCTCCGCCTCCTCCCTCCTCTCCTCCTCCTCCTCCTCATCCTCCTCCTCCTCCTCCTCCTCCTCCTCCTCCTCCTCCTCCTCCTCCTCCTCCTCCTCGCCCTAACGTCCTCACCGTGGATGGAGGAAAAACGGCATCATCAAAAACTGTCGGAGGTTCGCGCGGATTTCTTGCGTCGGCGCTGGACCCCCCTCCCCTGTGAGCGCGCCAGGGGCGGCGCCGCCAGGGTCGCCCATCGCAGAGCCAAGAAATCCGCGCGGGGTTCCGAAAATGTCACGCTTGGAATGGCCGTGCTACCAGAAGGAACGGCTGAGAAGGAACGAACATGCCTGCATGGCCACGGCGGACCTGGGGGCACAACAGGCTCCACCACAGACACCTCAGGACCGGCCCGAAAACCCGAGCACCTCCTGATGAGACGCACAGAGACATGCTAATACTATATGTCCTCCTTGGAGGCGCGTGTCTGACCCGAACATACTGTGTACCCATCTTGTAGTATATCGTTTCCCGAGCGGTGTGGCCAGAAAGCGCCCGCCACGCCAGATATACTATAAGACTTCTCGGTGCGCGCGTCGCCCCTGGAGGGGCGACGCACACATAGTATAAGTATGTTGGGTTGACGCCGACCTGAGCCCAAAGCGACCCTTCTCCCAGCGTCTTGACTGCATGCCTTTTCTCAGTCGACCCAGCGTCCGCTCCGGAGCGTTTCTTCATGGCGAGCACCTGCGCGGGCGCAGCGGGCGCGGGCACGAGAGGCGCCGGCGCGAGAGGCGGCACCTGCGGCAGCGGCCGGCCGCTCGGTGGTCGGGGTCGGCACCGTGGGTGGCCGCAGGCAGGGCTGGCAGGTACCAGGGCTGGACCTGGGCGTGGTTTCTCGTTCTGTTTTCGTTTTATTGTTCGTTCTGCTCGGCCTGCTTTCCTGTGCCTCCCTGGCAGAACGAAGAAGAAAACACAGCCGAAGTCCAACAAAACAGCGTTTAGGTCCAGCCCTGGCAGGTACAGTCAACCCGTATCAGAAGGATGCGCGGTAAGGATGCAAGGGCCTCGGAGGGCCACGATAACGTTGTTCGAGCGAGGCTGGCAAGCGAGAGTCGCCAAGGATGGACCGAGGAGGCGAGGAAAGGGTGCCCCTGGGAAGGGGGTGCCCATCCTGACCGTGCGGGTCGACGGTAGCAGAAGACGGTCGGGAGCACGAGGCCGCCGTCTCGGCGCCTCCGAAGGGAGTAGTTTGCAGAGGGTGTGGCTTGCAACCTGCGCCTGGGGTTAGGTCGGGCATGTCCTCCTACAGGGGGATTTGGGACGAACAATTTTAAATACCCCAACAGATACCCTCACAAGTCAAAAAAATCGTGAAAACATCGTTCCCCTACTATTTCCTACCTAGGCTCTGCCTAAAGGGCCGGGCAGTGGGAACCGGCCCGGGCGGTTCCCCCAGTATCCGCCCCGCGGTTCCCCCAGTTACGTCCCCTCATCTTAGCGTTGCTTATCTCATCTTAGCTTAGCTTAGCTTAGTTTCGCATAGCACAGCGCTGCATTAGCATATCCTATCATAGCCAAGCATAGCCTAGCATAGCATAGCATAGCATAACATAGCATAGCGCAGCATAGCATAACATAGTATAGCATAGCACAGCACAGCATAGCTTAGGATAGCATAGCATAGCGCAGCTTAGCATAGCATAGCATAGCGTAGCTTAATATAGCGCAGCGCAGCATGACATAGCATAGCTTAGCATAGCATGGCATAGCATGGCATATCACAGCTTAGCACAGCATATCACAGCGCAGCATAGCATGGCATAGCAAAGCCTAGCATAGCAACTAATGCTGTTTTCCTAGGGGCTCCAACTTCTAGGTAGGGTCGCACTGGGGTAAATTTTAAATCTTCATTTTCGAATATTCCCCCTGCAGAGGGACAGGCCCGGCTTAAGCCTGGTGGGGGGGGGGGGGGGCAGGCGGGGCCCCCCGGGGGGATCTCCGCCGCGCCCCCGACGAGGGTCCTAAACCTCCTCCTCCCCTCCTCCCCCTCCTCCTCCTCCTCCTCCTCCTCCTCCTCCTCCCCCTCCTCCTCCTCCTCCTTCTCCTCCTCCTCCTCCTCCTCCTCCTCCTCCTCCTCCTCCTCCTCCTTTGGCGCAATGCGGTGAGCCCCATCTGAGCCCCAACGGCGCCGATCGCAAACCAGACCCTGGCGTGACCACACCACCACACCCTCTGCAGTCGCCGACCGTCGCACTGCCGGCCGGTCGGTGGCGGCAGCCCACAGGCAAGCGGTGCGCAGGCGCAGGCGCGTCACGCTCCGCGGGGCAGGGCTGGGCCAGCGGCGAGCCAAAGTCCAACTGGTCGACGTCTTCAATCTCCGACATCATTGCGCGCATTCCTGCGGGCCCCACGACTAGGCACCACCACCACCGCCTCCATTCCCCCTCCCTCCTCTACTTTCCTCGTCCCCTACTCTTTCCTGGGAGAGGGAGGGGTTGAGGAAGGTGGTGGTGGTGGTGGTGGTGGTGGTGGTGGTGGTGGTGGTGGTGGTGGTGGTGGTGGTGGTGGTGGTGGTGGTGGTGGTGGTGGTGGTGGTGGTGGTGGTGGTGGTGGTGTGTATTCTTGGCCCCCGTAATTCCTCGGGTCGTCGCCCGCCCCTAGCGCCCTTGCTGCTGCCTTTGCCCTTGCCTTTGCCGCGGCTGCTGCGGTCGGCACTGGACCTCCACTCAGCTGCCGGAGGCGCAGCGCCACCACTTGCAAACGTCAAGGTGTCCTCGTCTCCTGCGGCCTCAGAGGGTCGGACGTGGGCGCGTTCCAGCAGCATCCCCAGGGCCGCATGGACGTCGTCGCCTCTGCAGCGAGGGTGTCGTCGCCCGCTCGCCCGCCGCAGGGCCGCGATCGACCTCGCCCCATCACCAAAAAGCAGAGTTCCGCGGTGATGGGCGCGAGCAGCTCGAGCCTGGCGTGGGCGGATCGACAAACCAGTGCCGTGGTCGTACCCATTCCTCCACTGACCACTCCAGTAGGCGTCCGTGGAACTGCGCACGATGCATCGTGCTCGATGGGTCTCGTCCCGGCGGCACGCCTGGAACAGCAGAAGTGCCGTGAGCCGGCGGTTTTGGCGGCTGTAGAGGCCGATCTTGCCGTCAGGTCCTTTGTGAACGAACACATCCAGTGGGTCCTCCTCAGTCAGTTCCATGGGCGAGATTCGATCGCTCATGAGTTGCTCGAAGAGCTTGCAAATCGACTCCTGGGCATGGTCGTGATCTTCTCCAACTGCAAGTTTTGCATTGATGCTCCGGTGAGTCCACCGCAATGCCCAAATTGGAGCATCAATCTCACTTGATGGTTGGAGCGACGGGACAATATTCAAGAAACCCGCTGGCACCCTCGAGGGGGCAGCAGGCTGCGCTGCCCAAGTTTCCTCACCGGCGCCGTCTGCATGCGTGCGCACATTATGACTGCATGCGCATTCCCGTATGCATGAAAACATGTTTGCGGGCCCATGCCAGTTAACAGCCCATTGTGCTTTCCTACGGAAGTGAAAAAAGAAGTGCGACAGAACGAGCGACCAGACCACGGACAAAGCATCATAGCAAACACCATATGCAACCTCAACCGCTCTAATCTGACAACTTTTCGAAGCCTGTAGCCTGCGTTGTTTCCAAGACGTCGCACGAGTGCCCCTCATGCCCCCGCGGTGCTCACAAAGGGTCCCGCGATGGCGAGACATGGTTGCATTCAGGCCCGATGAATTCCCCAACCATTCCAAACAACATTCGACGCGGTCTGCTGGGACCACAAACTTAGGAAAAGAATGCGACTCGGATGGTCTGTCGCCTCGCTTGGACCCACAGTGACCCTGAAAGACTCTGAGATGACCCACCGACTGCCCCACACACTTGACCGAGAGCGGCCTCAGGAGGCAACGAGACATCCCCCAAGGCCGTCCAGCACTGCTCAGCAGAACCAGATGCTCCTGAGAGGCCCCGGCATTGCCCCAGAGGCTCAGCGTGGGTCGTGACAGTGTCCAACCTGGCCCAATATCGCTTCAATCTGACATCCAGAGGCCCCGCAGTACCCAATGCTGCCTCGGGATGGCCCCACCTGGCATGATAAGGCCTCCCCGAAGTTCCAGTATCGCCCCCAAAACGATCGATATTCCCCGCGAAGTCGAAGTGACGATGGCCCTAGACTGATTTCTCAGCAGCCCTTGCGTGCAGCCCCTGCCGAACATTACAAAACGAGCTGGGCATGTGGAGATGCCTGCTGCTGCTCCTCCTCCTCCTCCTCCTCCTCCTCCTCCTCGTCCTCCTCCTCCTCCCCCTCCCCCTCCCCCTCCTCCTCCTCCTCCTCCTCCTCCTCCTCCTCCTCCTCCTCCTCCTCCTCCTCCTCCTCCTCCTCTCCCCTGCTCCCTCCTCTTCGCTTTCCAGAACACTCGTCGCCCACACTCCTACTCATCATCGCATCGCCTCCACCTCCTCCTCTTTCTGCGGCTATAGTTGTTTCTGCTTGGAGCCACTCTGGGCACTTGGGGGACAAGCGGCGGTGGGCGAAGCCCGTTAGATCAGCTACATCCTGTGCACCTGGCAGAACATCCACGAACTTCATGAAATCCAAAGCTGGCGTATGACCAGATGCGGAACCAGCAAAGCGGTGACTCATCTCCTCGATCGATTTCTCCTGGCGCTGAAGCTTATCCGTGAGGGTCCGTACCTCGGTTGAGAAACGATCCGCCAACGAGGCGAACGCATCCTGGAGCTCCTTGATGGCCGCCTCTTTGCACCGAAGACTGTCTTCAAGGGCGCGAGACTCCGCGTCAGATGCGCGCCGTTTCTCGACTGCAATATGTTGCGCGCGACGCACCCAGCTGCAAAAGATCGAGTCGCTACGAAGTGCGGCATCAGCCCACTGCAGCAAATCCACATTATCGACATGAGTTGCCAGCGCTGCCACAAACGCTCTGTCGCGTTTTAAGGCACCGGCCGCCAAGGAGAGCGCGCTTTCATCCTGGGAAACTGCAGTGAGAACTATCTCCCTGTCGACCAGAGCACCTACTGCGGCAAACTGCAAGGCATGCCCGTGCTGAGCCACGGCGGAGAGCACGATCTCCCTGTCGCGCTTGAGCTCTGGGCTTGCGTACGCCAAGGCACGCCCATTCTGAGCTACTGCAGAAAGCACGATCTCCCTGTCGCGCTTGAGCTCTGGGCCTGCGTACTCCAAGGCAAGCCCATTCTGAGCTACTGCGGAAAGCACGACCTCCCTGTCGCGCTTGAACTCTGGGCTTACGTACTTCAAGACACGCCCATTCTGAGCCACTGCGGAAAGCACGATCTCCCTGTCGTGCTCGAGCTCTGGGCTTACGTACTTCAAGACACGCCCATTCTGAGCCACTGCGGAAAGCACGAACTCCCTGTCGTGCTTGAGCTCTGGGCTTGCGTACCACAAGACATGTCCATGCTGAGCAACGGCGGACAGCACGATCTCCCTGTCGCGCTTGAGCTCTGGGCTTGCCCACGCCAAGGCATACCCATCCTGAGCAACGGCGGACAGCACGATCTCCCTGTCGTGCTTGAGCTCTGGGCTTGCGTACACCAAGGCATCTCCATGCTGAGCCACGGCGGAGAGCACGATCTCCCTGTCGTGCTTGAGCTCTGGGCCTGCGTACTTCAAGACACGCCCATTCTGAGCCACTGCGGAAAGCAAGAACTCCCTGTCGTGCTTGAGCTCTGGGCTTGCGTGCTCCAAGGCTTCCCCATCCTGAGCAACGGCGGAAAGCACGATCTCCCTGTCGTGCTTGAGCTCTGGGCTTGCGTACACCAAGGCATCTCCATGCTGAGCAACGGCGGAAAGCACGATCTCCCTGTCAGCCTGCAGTTCTGGGCCTGCGTACTCCAAGGCACGCCCATTCTGAGCCACGGCGGAGAGCACGATCTCCCTGTCAGCCTGCAGTTCTGGGCCTGCGTACTCCAAGGCACGCCCATTCTGAGCCACGGCGGAGAGCACGATCTCCCTGTCGCGCTTGAGCTCTGGGCTTGCGTACTCCAAAGCACGCCCAGTCTGAGCTACTGCGGAAAGCACGACCTCCCTGTCGCGCTTGAACTCTGGGCTTACGTACTTCAAGACACGCCCATTCTGAGCCACTGCGGAAAGCACGAACTCCCTGTCGTGCTTGAGCTCTGGGCTTGCGTGCTCCAAGGCATCTCCATCCTGAGCTACTGCGGAAAGCACGATCTCCCTGTCGTGCTTGAGCTCTGGGCCTGCGTACTCCAAGGCATACCCATCCTGAGCAACGGCGGAAAGCACGATCTCCCTGTCGTGCTTGAGCTCTGGGCTTGCGTACACCAAGGCATCTCCATCCTGAGCAACGGCGGAAAGCACGATCTCCCTGTCGTGCTTGAGCTCTGGGCCTGCGTACTCCAAGGCACGCCCATTCTGAGCTACTGCGGAAAGCACGATCTCCCTGTCGCGCTTGAGCTCTGGGCTTGCGTGCTCCAAGGCATCCCCATGCTGAGCAACGGCGGAAAGCACGATCTCCTTGTCGTGCTTGAGCTCTGGGCTTGCGTACGCCAAGGCACGCCCATGCTGAGCAACGGCGGAAAGCACGATCTCCCTGTCAGCCTGCAGTTCTGGGCCTGCGTACTCCAAGGCACGCCCATTCCGAGCAACGGCGGAAAGCACGATCCCCCTGTCGCGCATCAGCTCTGGCATGTCGTCGACTTTAACGAAGGTCCTACCGCAATGAATACTTTGGGTAGGCGGCTGCTTGAACCCAAAAGAATGAGGATTTGGTGAGACTCTGGCAACACCGCCACCGTTCTGCGAGGATCTGAACGAGGTGTCTTCGACAACGCCCGTCGAGCTTTCTGTACTGGCTATGGTAAATCCTTTTCTCTTAAGCACCCAAATCGCCGAGCGCATCCTGGCGATCTTGAGCGCTTCCAGGCGTTCCCTGGAGCGCCCCGCATGACTTGTCCAGGAACCAGAGATCATTGAAAAGTGTGTCGGCGCGGACCCCGAACGATGGGTTCTTGAGTTTCCGATGGCCCCTCTAAAATGGGGCAACATACACAGATGGGATATCATATACTCGGTGCGGTCTGTACTGTCCAGTCTCTACGTGGTGCAAGCTACGTGGCGCGATCTACTTGGTACAAGATGTGGGGCGCAATCCAATCCATGGGGTGCAAACTATGTGACGCAAGCTGGGGAGTCAATCTCTCTTTTTTGGGTTTGTTCTCTCTCTCTCTCTCTCACAATCTATCTATATAATTCGGAGGTGAGGGGGTGAGATCGAAGTGGAACGGAGAGCCCCCCACCGGGAAATCGGTTTCGGTTTCGTGTTCGTGTCGTGCGTGCGGTCGAGGCGAAGCTGCGTGGGCGGGCGAGAGGAATTCACTCTGCTGTCGCTAGGGGTCCGCCAACACAAATGTTTCCCCCCCCCCCGGCGTTGTCAAGCGGTAGCCCACATTGTCCCGTCGGTGGCCCGCCATTGTCCCGTCGGTGTCCCGTCGGTGTCCCGTCGGTGTCCTGTCGTGAGATCGATAGTGAGATCGACTGAGAGACCGATCGTGAGATCGATAGTGAGATCGAAAGTGAGATCGATAGTGAGATCGATAGTGAGACCGAATGTGAGATCGATTGTGAGATCGATTGTGATATCGATTGAGATCGATAGTGAGACCGAATGTGAGATCGATAGTGAGATAGATAGTGAGATATATTGTGAGATCCATAGTCTGATAGTGAGATCGATAGTGAGATCGATGGTGAGATCGATAGTGGAATCGATTGTGAGACCGAATGTGAGACCGAATGTTGGATCGATAGTGAGATCGATAGTGAGATCGATAGTGAGATCGATCGTGAAATTGATAGTGACACCGAAAGTGAGATCGATTGTGACATCGAATGTAAGATCGATAGTGGGATCGATAGTGAGATCGATTGTGAGATCGATTGTGAGATCGATAGTTAGATCGATTGTGAGATCGATAGTGAGACCGATTATGAGATCGATTGAAAGATCGATAGTGAGACCGATTGTGAGATCGGTTGTGAGATTGATTGTGATATCGATCGTCAGTTCCATAGTGAGACCGAATGTGAGATCGATAGTGAGATCGATAGTGAGATCGATTGTGGGGTCGATGGTAAGATCGATTGTGAGATCGATCTTGAGATCGATAGTGAGATCGATAGTGCGGTCGATAGTGAGATCGATTATGAGACCGAATGTGGGATCGATGGTGAGATCGATAGTGGGAACGATAATGAGACCGAATGTGAGACCGAATGTGCGATCGATTGTGAGATCGATAGTGAAACGGAATGTGAGATCGATAGTGATATCGATAGTGAGATCGACTGAATCAGATCGATAATGAGATCGGTTGTGAGACCGATTGTGACATCGATAGTGAGATCGATAGTGAGATCGATCGAGTGATATCGATAGTGAGATCGATAGTGGGATCGATCGCGAGATGTATTGAGTGACACGTTGGTTCCTCCTCCCCCCTCCACCTCCTTATAACCCGAAGGGTGGTGGTGTAGGTACACATGCGGAGCACGCGACGTACAGCAGTCTGTGTATGCGGTGCAGGCTGTGAGGCAGACCGAATCGCGCAATACGTTAGCAGGGCCGACGTCGATTCCCGTGCACATTTGAAGGAGGAGGAGGAGGAGGAGGGAGGAGGAGGAGGAGGGAGGAGGAGGAGGAGGAGGAGGAGGAGGAGGAGGAGGAGGAGGAGGCTGTGGGAGCTGCGCGTGCTGCACGCAGCAACACCCTGCGGTGCCGGCCCCGCGCGCGCGAGGCAGGCACGGGGCGGCCACGGGCGCCCTCCGGCCGAGACCCCCCCCCCCCGGCCACCCGGGAAGCGCACAGGACGGGCAGGCGCGCCGAAGCCTGGAAGCGCACAGGGCGGCGCACGAGATGCTCAAAAATGGTAGAAAAATCGTCCCCGGATTATTCTTATACTGTTTTTGCATCTTCCTCCTGCGGAGGGGCAGGCTCGACTTCAGCCTTGCAGTATCTTGGCCCGCTGGACTTGAGCCATTCACTGGCGTGCGCTCGGCGCGCGCGGCGCGACGACAGGCGCTCGCCGAGTGAAAACCTGGAAGCGCCGCCCCTGCTTGTCCGGGGTGCTCTGGAGGATGCCTCGGGCGCCGCGGCCTTCTCAGAGCGTTCCGGAACACTCTGAGAAGACGCTCTGGGAACGCTCTGGAACGGATGAATCCTCGTCCTGGCCCCGCCCGCCCCCCCCCCCGGAGCCTGGAACCTATTTGGTGCCAGCTTCGAGTCGGGCATGTCCCCCTACAGGCGGATCTTAGACGAAGACGAAAGTTAAATATGATCCCGGCAATGCAACCTAACAGCGATGTGTAGGAGCATATCTGGAAGCATTCCCCTTAAGATTCAGATGAGAATCCAGTTGTAGAATTCTGCTGTTCTCGCAGTCGTAGTCGCATACGCGATGACAGTCGCAGTGGCAACGGCAGTCGCAGTCACAGCCTCAGCCTCAGCCTCAGCCTCAGCCCTCAGCCTCAGCCTGCTCAGCCTACCTCTGCATGAGCTTCAGCCTCAGCCTCAGCCTGCCCCAGCATCAGCCTGCCTCAGCCTCAGCCTCAGCCTGCCTCAGCCTCAGCCTCAGCCTGCTTCAGCCTAAGCATCAGTCTGCCTTCAGCCTCGGCCTCAGCCTCAGCCTGCCTCAGCCTCAGCCTGCATCAGCCTCAGCCTCAGCCTGCCTCAGCATCAGCCTGCCTCAGCCTCAGCCTCAGCCTGCCTTCAGCCTCAGCCTCAGCCTGCCTCAGCCTCAGCCTCAGCCTGCCT
>CAUYUJ010012676.1:0-14622 GCA_963575745.1 Prorocentrum cordatum
CGAGGGCGCGAAGTTATTCGCGCTTCGCGTTTCGCGGTTCGGCTCCGATTTTTCCTCATCCTCCTCTTCTCACCTGGGAGGCGGCGCGAAAGCGCGAAGTTATTGGCACTTCGCGCTTCGCGCATCGCGAAGCGCGACGTTGGGAGCCCTTGAGAAACGCGCTCCTCTCACTCCCTCTCCCCCCGCCTGGCGCGCCGCCGAGAGGAGGTCTGGGAATTCCGCTCGCACTCGTGCGGGTGTGCGCGGCACGCTGCCCGGAGGGCGGGGTCCCTGGGGCGACTGGGGCGTCGCGTGGTTCGAAGCAGAAAGAAAACAGGTTACCGCCAGGACCCTCGTGGAGCTCCTTGCACGCGTAGCGATGCGAATGTAAGGAGAAAGCTTTCTTGAGTGTCGGCTTGAAAACTCGAAATCTACATTTTTCCCAACCATCCTGTGGTGTTGGGTCCTCGTTTTGAAGAGACGGTGCCCCGCGTCTCCTTCCTCCTTCCTCCTCCTCCCTCCTCCCCCTCTTCCTTGCGTTTCACCCGCCCAGTACAGCGTTTCGTAGCCCCATAGGGAGCTCCGCCGAAGGCCCCAGTGCTGCCGTCCGCATGCGTCCCGCACACCCATTTCGGCACACCCCTCACACGTTTCGTGGCCCCACAGGGAGCTCCACCGAAGGCCCCAGTGCTGCCGTCCGCATGCGTCCCGCGCACCCACTTCGGCACACCCCTCACACGTTTCGTGGCCCCACAGGGAGCTCCACCGAAGGCCCCATGGCTGCCGTCCGCATGCGTCCAGCACACCCATTTCGGCACACCCCTCACACGTTTCGTGGCCCCACAGGGAGCTCCACCGAAGGCCCCAGTGCTGCCGTCCGCATGCGTCCCGCAGGCCCATTTCGGCACACCCCTCACACGTTTCGTGGCCCCATAGGGAGCTCCACCGAAGGCCCCAGTGGCTGCGTTCGCATGCCTCCCCAACACCCATGTCGGCACACCCCTCACACGTTCGTGGCCCCATAGGCAGCTCCACCGAAGGCCCCAGTGGCTGCGTTCGCATGCCTCCCCACCACCCATATCGGCACACCCCTCACACGTTTCGTGGCCCCATAGGGAGCTCCACCGAAGGCCCCAGTGGCAGGGTCCGCATGCCTCCCCACCACCCATTTCGGCACACCCCTCACACGTTTCGTGGCCCCATAGGGAGCTCCACCGAAGGCCCCAGTGGCAGGGTCCGCATGCCTCCGCACCACCCATTTCGGCACACCCCTCACACGTTTCGTGGGCCCCCATAGGGAGCTCCACGAAGGCCCCATGGCTGCCGTCCGCATGCCGACCCGCACACCCAACATTTCGGCCACACCCTCACCAGTTTCGCGGCCTCCACAGGGAGCTCCACCGAAGGGCCCCAGTGTGCGTCCGCATGCGTCCCGCACACCCAATTTCGCACACCCCTCCACACGTTTCGTGGCCCCCCACAGTGGAGCTCCACCGAAGTGCCCAGTGAATGCCGTCCCGCATTGCGTCCCGACACACCCATTTCGCACACCCCTCACACGTTTCGTGGCCCCATCGGGAGCTCCACCGAAGGCCCCATGATGCCGTCCCATTGCGTTTCCGCACACCCATTTCGGAACAACCTCACACACGTTTTTTCGTGGCCCCACAGGGGAGCTCCACCGAAGGCCCCAGGGCTGCCGTCCGCATGCGTCCCGCGCACCAGGTGTGTGGCGTGCCGACATGGGCGTCGCGGCGCGCGGGCGCTGCCGTCGGGGTTCCCAGGGAAGCCCCCTGCAGAGGCGACGCTCAGAGCCACGAGTACCGAGAGCCACGCAGACCCAACCTGTTCACAGTCGTATATACATTTACACCGGGCGTATCCATGCACGCATTCATGCGAATAGAATCAATCGCGCGCAGATTCATTCATAATCAGACTCGCTCGCGATCCGACTCGCACGCGCTCAAGCTTTCATATTCGGACTTATCGTCTTCGTTCGTGTTGTGTACACTGCCACGCATTTCGGCACACCCCTCATACGGCTCGTGGCCCCATAGGGAGCGCCACCGAAGAAGATATTCACAATTGCGGTACTCTCAACTGCATATGGTTGGGTCCTTCGCCAGGCTAATTTTGGTTTCAATCCGCAGTCGGTTCCGCCAAGTGTTGAAACTTTTGGCGCTCCGCGCGGATTTCCTGGATCCGCGCTGTGCTCCGCGCGCCGGGGGGAGGGGAATCCAGCGCGGCGTGCTCGCGAGCTTGGGACGGCAGGTCTCTGGCCCTCCTCTTCCTCCTCCTCCTCCTCCTCCTCCTCGTTCCCCCTCCTCGATCCTCGCTCCTCGATCCTCTCGCCTCTATCCTCGATCCTCGATTCTCGATCCTCGGTCCTCGTCCTCCTGCTCCTCCTCCTCCTCCTCCTCCTCCTCCTCCTCCTCCTCCCCCTCCTCCTCCTCGATCCCCCTCCTCCTCGATCCTCGATTCTCGATCCTCGATCCTCGATCCTCGATCCTCGATCCTCGATCGTCCTCCTCCTCCTACTCCTCCTCCTCCTCCTGCTCCTCCTCCTCCTCCTGCTCCTCCTCCTCCTGCCCTCCTCTCCTCCTCCTCCTGCTCCTCCTCCTCCTCCTGCTCCTCCTCCTCCTCCTCTTCCTCCTCCTCCCCCTCCTCCTCCTCCTCCTCCTCCCCCTCCCCCTCCCCCTCCATCCTAGGCAACGGTAACGGTAACGATCGTGCGCGGGGAAGGGGGGCTGGACCCCCTCCATATGCAGGTGCTTTTGCGCGCATGCTGTAGCGATCGCAGCACGCACCCGCCCCGACGTGCTCGCTCAAGCGCTACTGGGACCTGGGCCCCCCAAACCCCTCCCCCCCCACCCCTCGTTAAGGACCCTTACCAGATCCAATCAAAACCAATCTCGATAGCAGTACTATGCCCATGGTTCCTGATGTGAACGGCTCGTGATGCGAAGTGCACGCGCGCGCTAACATGGCAAGCGTCGAGACACGTGGACGCTGCCACGGATCAGATGGTCGACGAGACGTAAGAGTGACCTTTCGCCGGAGTGACCTTTGGTGCGGGCCCAATGGGGTTTCCCGACCGCCGAACGCGATGCGGTGGTAGCGTCTTGCGCGCTTGTGTTCGGTCAACCCGCGGCCTCCCCAAAGCCGCGCACCAAAGGTCACTCTTGCCCAGGATCCCTCTTGCGTGTAGCCGAGATGGTGCTGTCGTGTGTCCTCCCCCCCGTGTCCCGCCCACAGGCTGCAGGCGGCGTTCGAGGCCCTCCCCCCAGACCAGAGGAGCCGAGCGGGCAGGGGGGTGGGGGAGCGGCCGCGGCCCGCGGCGGGCCCTGGGCGCCGCGGCGCTCGCCGCGCCTCCTCTCGAGGAGCAGCCAGACAGCCGGACTCATCGCGAAGTTTTCGGCGCCCCTCGCGGCAGCTCTCGGCAGTCGCTGGGGCTTGCTTCTGGCCGTGCTCGGCCGTTCTTGGGCCTCGCAGTGGCCACGGCTGGATCCGCCTCGAACTGTTGGCCAGAAGGCAGCCCTGGACAGACCCGGAGGTCGACTTCTGACGCCCAGGCCCGTATTTCCCCTCGTCGTATAGAAAATCACGTTGGCAGTTTTTGACAGTTTTCGGGGGGCCCGCGCTGGGGGGCCCGCATCGGGCCCCAGGACCATCAACACGCAGCTCGGGGTGCCAAGCCGGTCCCGGGGAGTGGTCCAGACCTCCTCGGGGCCCGCGTTGAACAAAACACGACGTCGGAGGTCTGGGGAGGAGGAGGAGGGATGATGGTGGTGGTGGTGGTGATGGTGATGGTGATGGTGATGGTGATGGTGATGGTGATGGCGATGGTGATGATGATGATGATGATGATGATGATGATGATGATGATGATGATGATGATGATGATGATGATGATGCTGATGGTGTTGTTGTTGTTGATGTTGATGTTGTTGTTGATGATGATGATGATGACGATGATGATGATGCTGATGCTGATGCTGATGCTGGTGCTGATGCTGATGCTGATGATGACGATGACGATGACGATGATGCTGATGATGATGATGAGGAAGACGACGAGGAGGAGGACGACGACGACGACGAGGATGATGATGATGATGATGATGATGATGATGATGATGATGATGATGATGATAATGATGATAATAATGATATTGAGGAGGAGGGGGAGAAGGAGGAGGATGAGGAGGAGGATTTGTAGGACCTCTTGGGATCCACGCTGTGAACAAATCGCTGTGTCGGAGACCTGAGGAGGACGAACGCACTGGCACCGGCATGGTCCACTGGACAGCCGCGTGGGCTGCTCGATTTTTGCGCGCTTCGCTGGCGGCCGGCCCTCGCATGTGCTGCTCTGCCTGCGCATCCTCTGCGGCTGCTCTGTCGCCTCTGTTTAGCCTTTCTCTTGCATGGGGCCTAATTTGAGTAGAAGATCGACTACAGAATTGATTGATCCCAGAATTACTTTTTCGTCGACTCTACGAGACATGCGTATAATGTTCGTATATCGCGCACATTCTACGTATTTGTCTTCTACATCGGACGAAAAAAACGATCCTGGGGTAAATCAACTCAACAGTCGACGTCCTACTCGACTTATCCCACCAGCCCTCTGGGCGTAGGTGGTCTAGGGCGCTTCCTCTTCCAACCCCCTTCTTCCCCTTCGGGGAGGGGTTTACCCCTCCACCTACCTCCTCCCCTGGACGGGGGGGGGCCGCGACGCGTTGGAGCGTCCAAGATGGCCCAAGACGGCTCCAAGAGCGCCTCGGAGAGCCCGAGACGACCAAGATGGCTCAAGGTATCCCGAGATGCTCTGGGGTAAATCAAATCAGCAGTCGACGTCCTACTCGAGTAGTTCTTGTCTGCGTAGCTCGCTCACGCTGGACCGACTCGGTCCTACCGCGCGACTGCATGCGGCCGGCGCGACCCTTCGGTCAAGGTCGGCTCAACGGAGAACGGAGGAGGAGCGAGCCCCCAAAGGAGACGGTGTTCGGGGACAGGAGCATGACCGACACATCGCGTTCGCAACCGGCACCCCACACAGTCTAGCGGACAATCTTCGGGACAGGTTTCGGGAGCGCGAGATGTTACAATCAACGTGCACGATGTTTTCGCCGATGGCCCGCACACCTCAGGGCCTGGCGGCGCGCACGAGTGGGTACACTAGCACGAGGGGCGGTCCCAGAGGGCGGCGGAGCTTCCGAGAAGGCCCCGGGGGCTTCTCAGAAGTCCTGCTGGCTTCGGGGGAGCCTTCTCGGAAGCCCTCCTTGAAGAAGCCCCCCCCTGCCCTCCGAGAAGTTCCCGCAGCTTTCCCAGAAGGTCGCCCCCCACCGCGCGCCACCCCGCTGCCCCTGCCCCAGTGCGCGCCGACAGATGGTGTCTCGAGCCTGGCTTCGCCCGCACGGTGCTGTGGTGCACCCCTGGCGCGGCTGGATCCCATTCGAGCTCGACCCGGTGCAAATGCAGCCCGATCCAGCGCACCATCCATACGAGCGACGCAACAAAACGGGTTCGACTGCGCCGACATTGGCGCGTAAGCTAGCTGCCCGCGTAAGGTCGCGCGTAAGCGCCATCGTCCCCAAAGTGGCGTGCCGGGCTGGCGGCCCGCGTAAGCCGCCGCGTAAGGTCGCTATGCCATCTCGCGTAAGACCCGCTTCTTTTCGTCGCTCACATGCGCCCGAATGACGTCCACGAAAAGTCGTGGGTTACGACGTTTTTTGTTCCCAACCATCCTGTGGTGTTGGGTCCTCGTTTTGAAGAGACGGTGCCCCGCGTTCCTCTCCTCTCCTCTCCTCTCTTCTCCTCCTCTCCTCTCTCTCTCTCCTCTCCTCTCCTCTCCTCTCCTCTCCTCTCCTCTCCTCTCCTCTTCCTCTCCTCTCCTCCTCCTCATCCTCCTTCTCCTCCTCCTCTCTTTTCTCCTCTCACCTTCTTCCTGCGTCCTCCGTTTCACCCCACACACTACAGCGTTTCGTAGCCCCATTTAGGAGCTCACCGAAGGCCCCAGATGCCCGCGCCCGCCATGCGTTTCACCAC
The DNA here is from genome assembly GCA_963575745.1 of Prorocentrum cordatum. Lineage (NCBI taxonomy): Eukaryota > Dinophyceae > Prorocentrales > Prorocentraceae > Prorocentrum > Prorocentrum cordatum. Next base: position 6,031 of record CAUYUJ010012676.1, read on the forward strand.
ACCCACTTCGGCACACCCCTCACTCGTTCCGTGGCTCCAGAGGGAGCTCCACCGAAGGCCCCAGTGCCCGCGCCCGCATGCGTCACCCACACCCATTTCGGCACACCACTCACACGTTTCGTGGCCCCAAAGGGAGCTCCATCGAAGGCCCCAGTGCCAGCGCCCGCATGCGTCACCCACACCCATTTCGGCACACCCCTCACACGTTTCGTGGCTCATAGGGAGCTCCGCCGAAGGCCCCAGTGCCCGCGCCCGCATGCGTCACCCACACCCATTTCGGCACACCCCTCACACGTTTCGTGGCTCCATAGGGAGCTCCACCGAAGGCCCCAGTGCCCGCGGCCGCATGCGTCCCCCACACCCATTTCGGCACACCCCTCACACGTTTCTTGGCTCCATAGGGAGCTCCACCGAAGGCCCCAGTGCCCGCGGCCGCATGCGTCCCCCACACCCATTTCGGCACACCCCTCACACGTTTCGTGGCTCCATAGGGAGCTACACCGAAGGCCCCAGTGCCCGCGGCCGCATGCGTCCCCCACACCCATTTCGGCACACCCCTCACACGTTTCGTGGCTCCATAGGGAGCTCCACCGAAGGCCCCAGTGCCCGCGGCCGCATGCGTCCCCCACACCCATTTCGGCACACCCCTCACACGTGTCGTGGCTCCATAGGGAGCTCCACCGAAGGCCCCAGTGCCCGCGGCCGCATGCGCCCCCCACACTCATTTCGGCACACCCCTCACACGCTTCGTGGCTCCATAGGGAGCTCCACCGAAGGCCCCAGTGCCCGCGCCCGCATGCGTCACGCACACCCATTTCGGCACACCCCTCACGCGTTCCGTGGCTCCATAGGGAGCTCCACCGAAGGCCCCAGTGCCCGCGCCCGCATGCGTCAGCCACGCCCATTTCGGCCCACCCCTCACACGCTTCGTGGCTCCATAGGGAGCTCCACCGAAGGCCCCAGTGCCCGCGCCCGCATGCGTCAGCCACACCCATTTCGGCGCACCCCTCGTGGCCCCATAGGGAGCTCCGCCGAAGGCCCCAGTGCCCGCGCCCGCATGCGTCAGCCACACCCATTTCGGCACGCCCTTCGCGCGTTCCGTGGCCCCATAGGGAGCTCCGCCGAAGGTCCCAGTGGGTGTGCCCGCATGCGTCCCGCACGCACATTTCGGCACACCCCTCGGCCCCAGTGCCCGCGCCCGCATGCGTCAACCACACCCATTTCGGCACACCCCTCAAACGTTTCGTGGTCCCATGGGGAGCTCCATCGAAGGCCCCAGTGCCCGCGCCCGCATGCGTCAGCCACACCCATTTCGTCAACTCCCTCACACGTTTCGTGGCCGCATAGGGAGCTCCACCGAAGGCCCTAGTGGGTGTGCCCGCATGCGTCCCGCACGCCCATTTCGGCACACCCCTCGTACGTTTCGTGGCCCCGTAGGGGGCTCCACCGAGAAGATATTCACAATTGCAGTATTCACGATTGCATATGGTTGGGTCCTTCGCCAGGATTTTTTTTTTTGGTTCTGGCGCGCCCGCATGGGGCTGACCCCGTGGGAACCGATACGATGGGCGGTTCTTGTTGCTCCCAGCGCGGGTGGCGACGGTCTCGGCGCCGCTCTGGCTCGTGTTTCGCCGTGAGTGCGATCGGATGCGATGTGATTTCACGATTTCGATGCTGACTGATCTTTGGGGGGGAGGAGGGGGAGGAGGAGGAGGAGGAGGAGGAGGAGGAGGAGGAGGAGGAGGAGGAGGAGGAGGAGGACGAGGAGGAGGAGGAGGAGGAGAGGGAGGAGGCCGAGGAGGAGGCGGAAGAGGAGGCGGAGGAGGAGGAGGAAGGAGGAGGAGGGAGAAGGGCGGAGGAGGCGAAGGAGGCGGAGTAGGCGGAGGAGGCGGAGAAAGAGGAGGAGGAGGAGGAGGAGGAGGAGGAAGATAAGGAGGAGGATGACGAGGAGGAGGATGTGGCAGGATGATGGAGGAGGAGGCAGGAGGAGGCAGAAGGAGGCAGGAGGATGAGGAGGATGAGGAGGAGGAGGAGGATGAAGAGGGAAACGAGTAATAATAAGAAGACGAGTAATACTAGGACAACCAATACGAAGAATATTACGAATACTAATACTGAGACTACTAAAACTAAACATCCTAATGCGAATCGAATAATAGTATACATGTTATGAGTACAAGGAAGACTAACACTACTTATAATACGCAGACTGATAATCGTACTACTCATATTAAGAATCCTAGTATTAATAATCATAATAATAGTAATACGGGTAATGAGAATACGAGTACTATAACTAGTAACAAGAAGGAAACTACTAATACTAATAATAAGATGAGGAGGAGGAGGAGGAGGAGGAGGAGGAGGAGGAGGAGGAGGAGGAGGAGGAGGAGGAGGAGGAGGAGGAGCGGAGGAGGGAGGGAGGAGGAGGGGGGGGGGGGGAGGAGGGAGGAGGAGGGAGGAGGGAGGAAGGGAGGAGCGGGGGAGGGAGGGAGGAGGGAGGGCAGGGAGGGAGGAAAGGGAGGGAGGAGGGAGGAGGGAGGGAGGGATGGAGGAGGAGGAGGAGGAGGAGGAGGAGGCGGAGGAGGCGGAGGAGAGGAGGAGGAGGAGGCGGAGGCGGAGGCGGAGGAGGAGGAGGAGGAGGAGGAGGAGGAGGAGGAGGAGGAGGAGGAGGAGGCTGAGGACGAGGAGGAGGAGGAGGAGGAGGAGGAGGAGGAGGAGGAGGAGGAGAAGGGAGCTTTGGAGGAGGAGGAGGAGGAGGAGAAGGGAGGAGGAGGGAGGAGGACGAGGGAGGAGGAGGATGATGATGAGGAGGAGGATACGGCGCTGGCTGGCGGACGCCGCGCTCCAGAGGCGCGACGGCGTGCACGCGACACCCCGATGCTTGAAGACCCGGAGTCCCCCCACCGAAGTTTTCGGAGGCTCGGTCGAACATAGCAATGACGAGGCCGAACAGCCGACGCGGGGCGCACTCAGGATGGTGCACCTATCTCGCGTCGCGGCCAGATCGAAGGCGCAGGAAGCGTCAGTCCAAAGCTGCAGACAGATATGCGGCATCACCTGGGACAGTGCTATGCGCTATCCTCCAGACTGTGCCCCCCCTCAAAGCGAGGGGAGTCCACCGAAGCCACTCCCTGGGAGCAGAGGTGTTTGGCGTCACCTGGGACAGCACAGCTCGTGTTATCCTCCAGGCCGTGCCTCCCGCAAGGCGCAGGAAGTCCACCGAAGCCACTCCCTCTAGATACTTGCCCATGGACCAGGTGTGCGGCATCACCTGGGGCGGCAAGCTCGCGCCATCCGCCAGGCTGTGCCTCCCTCCAGGCGAGGGGGGCCACCGAAGCCACTCCCTGGTCGCTGGGGCCAAAGGTCACGACGAGGCGAGCACCCGACGTCATCTGAGGCAGTGCCTAGGCATCCTGTCCAGAGCGGCTCAACGTGCGTCGGCGCATCATCGTCCACCGTGCTAGGCTTAGGGCGGCAGAGAACATCCAGCAAGCCTTCAGCGCACCGCGCCCAGCTGTACGCCATGTCACCGAAGAGGTTGCCGCCGCTTGTGGTCTCTGCCGCCGCACCATGATCGAGAGCGGTTCTGTAGGCCTCGACGTGGGAAGCAATGCCGCCAATTTGGTGCCATTGAATGGTGGCCCAGCCCTGAATATGCGCCCTCGGGGTCCGACGAGCGGGCGAAGAGCACCATTCCACTGCCGAGCACGAAAAAACACCCACGAGGCCCAGGGCTTCGACGATGAAGGGCATCTCGAACAATGTATTGAGGCCCAACCTTGAAGACGCGCCCAGGAGGTCCAGGTAGTGGCCGAGGAACGCCATGCCAAGGCCGCGGGCCAAAAACTCGCCCACGCGGCTCAGGAACTGGGCGAGGTGGAGCGCCATCAGGGGGTCCATGAACGGCGTCGGCGCGAGCACCACGACCATATTGCGGGCGCCCTTCGTCGCATCGATGAACGGCCTGAGAATCATCAGCTGCACCTCCAAGAGGAAAGACATCACGGACTCCGTCCCCCCTTCACGGCGATGGCCACCGAGAAAGCCACGACGTGGGACAGCAGCAGCACGGCCAGCGCGAGCAGTGCCAAGAACCGCGGCTCCAGGAACGTCACACCCGCGATCCGTAGCAGCGCCGCTGCCCGACAAGCACGAGGCAAGTTCGTCGGATCCGCCAATGTCAAGCGAGACGAGAGGACCAGCAGGGTAGTATGCGGCAGCCTGGCTACGAAGGGGCGTGCGCACCGTAGCGGCGGTGCGGATCCGTTGCGCTGCCAAGTTGGCCCCTGCGGCCGCGGAGAAGCTGGTGAGCGTCTCCAGGGTGTCCATGCGTGGAGCCCCGTCCACAGGCGACGTGTCTGGGTCCCTCGGCTGCAGCAGGGCAAGGATGGCGCCCGCCGCTGCTTGCGCATGGCGCGCCGCCGTGCACCGCGCCCTGGCACGGCGACGAGCAGCTCGGGACAGCGGGGCCGCACAGGAAGGCGACACGTGCGCTGTCGACATGAATCGCATCAGCAGCTCCAGGCGAGGCCAGGGGCAGCCGCGGGCGCGCCAGGGGAGAGGCCTGGCGCTGGGGGCATTGGCGCGGCGGGCGCCCGCCGCGGGGCAAAACAGCTGCGGCGCCCGCGCCGAGCCGCTCATGAGGAGGGGGGGGGGGGGGGGGGGGGGGGGGGAGGAGGAGGAGGAGGATCGAGAGGAGGAGAGGAGGAGGAGGAGGAGGAGTAGGAGGAGGAGGAGGAGGAAGAGGAGGAGGAGGTGGGCTCTAGGAGTTTAGTTTGTCCTGGAGGTTCCAGGGGGGCGGGCAGACGGCGCGGCCCGGTTACTGGCGCGGTGCGCGATGCGGCGGTGTAGGTGCGGTGGGTCTGTGAGTTCGTCTGCGCTTCTGCGGCGGCCAGTGTTAGAAAGTCCAGGGTTCGCTAGGGACTGGTATCACTAGGCTTCAACGCGACCCCAACCCTAAAGAGGGGCGGTGGTTCCCGAAGGCGAAGGGGGCATGGGGGAAGGAGATGAATGATTGAAAAGGCGGAGGAACAAAAGAGGGGAGGGGTGGGCACGGGAGGAGGAGGAGAAGGGATTCAAGAAAGGCAGGGTTGCGAGGGGTTGTTAGATTTAGAGACTCATCCCCACCATAAGGCGAACATATCAATTTCGGACCATCCCGCCCTCCTGTTCCCTTTCCTCCCGCTCCACGTCCTCATCTCTCCTGCTCCTCTTCATCGTCATTCCTGGGGCAGCTTCCTGGTCGCGTTTCTCCCTGGCCCCGTCTCGTCCCAGCCCCTCTTCCAAATCGTCGTCATCCTCCTCGCCGTTCTCGATTCTGTTGCCGTTTTGGATCAAGCTCTCTTCAGGTTGCGTCGCTCTCTTTGCGTTCGAGCAGTTTAAGCGATTCCAGTTGCGTTCGTGCGAGCACCATGCCCCCGACGGTCGCTGAGAAGGTGCCCCTCGCCGCCTCGTCTGCAGGTGACGACCGCGGTGATGACGAGGACGCGCGCGCCGCCACCTGCGGGGAGATCGGCCAGCTGCAGAAGCTGGTCGGCAAGATCTTGCTGGGGCATCCGTTCAAGCAGGCGCCCGTGGACATTAAAGCGTTGGCCCGCAGGGCGGGGGGGATTGCGAACGCGGCCAAGGTGCTCGCGGATCATCCTGACAAGATCGAGTTCGCCGAGGTGCCCCTGCGCGGGGAGAACTCAAAGTCCCTGCTAAACGGTAAGACGAGTGGCAAAAAGACTGAGGCCGTGGAGCTTGCCAGGCTGAACTAGTCCAGCACCTTCGACTCGGACGCTGCGGAGACGCTGGCCGACGTGCCTCCCGCGTGGCTCTAGGCGGTGCTGGAGAAGCGCACCGAGGGCGGCATCTCGGCCGAGGTGAGGGCGGCCATCTCTCAGAAGAGCGGGAAGCTCCTCAGGAAGATCACAAATTTCGTGACAGGCTGGGCGGTAGAAGCAGCGACGCCCGCCCCCCCACCCTTCCCTGGTGGATGGGGTGGCGAGGCAGGCGGAGGAGGATGGGGGGAGGGGGGGGGGGGGGGGGGGGGGGGAGTAGGAGGAGGGGATGGGCCCGAAAGACCTCACCTCTGGTGTGAAGTCGTTCGGGCCTTCTCTCCTCTTCCTCCTCCTCCTCCTGCCCGGCGTTTACCTCCAGTTCGTAGCCTGTCGCGCAAATATTATGTCGTTTCGCGTTTTTTTTTTTTTTTTTTTTTTTTTTTTTTTTTTTTTTTTTTTTTTTTTTTTTTTTTTTTTTTTTTTTTTTTTTTTTTTTTTTTTTTTTTTTTTTTTTTTTTTTTTCTTCTTCTTCTTCTTCTTCTTCTTCTTCTTCTTCTTCCTCTCCCCTCTCCTTCCGCCCCCCTCAGGCTTGTCCGAGAGGCTGGCCCTCGTCGGGGACCTCCTGAAGAAGGAGCACCTCGCGTGCGTCATCGTAGCCAGGATCGGGGGGGGGGGGAAACACGCAGAGCGACGGCGTCTCTCCTCCAGGGGCGTTGAGGTTGACTCCACGGACATGCCCAGGCTGAAGGGCCAGACAGGCGTCTTCCAATTTCTGCCCCAGTCGGCCGACGACGATCGCGTCGTTCAGATCAAGTGCAACATCGCCAAGGTGTGCGTTCCTACGCCGCACTCGGACAGGATCACTTTCCGTTGCAGCGATGAGACCGTCGACAATCATTCCGAGAAGACCGCGTGGCACAGCCAATTGGGGACCAAGCGTTTCATCTACCGTATCTTCGAGGAGTGCGCCAAAAAGAACGATGGCATGGGCTTGATCCGTATGACGCCAGTGGCGGATATCATCTTCGACCAAGGCCCAGGCCGGCAGGAACCTCGACGTCGCGTGCGACGCGCCCCTGGCCCAGCAGATCAAGCGCCAGAGGAAGGCCCCTGCGGGGGCGCCTGCCGCTTCGCAGAAGTGAGCGCCCAGTTTGGGGCGACGTTTTTGATTTGTGCCGTGCCCCTGTTCATATCGACGCCGTGGCCTTGCTGCAGATTGCAGTGCAGCGCGGTAACCGGCTGGTAAACGGCTGTCTGAGACGAGGCGAAGTTGCCGCTATCGAGGCTGATGTTCGGGAACTAGAACACGCCAGGGGGGGCCCGGGCTCTGGGGGGGGGGGGGGGATTCGACGGGCGAGGTCGTTCAAGTTGAAAGTCGCAGTGTCTCGGTGCGGTGTTTTTCTAGCCGCCGCAGCGCGTCTCACAGTTTCCCTTGTGGCATAGCGGGTGGCTGCTGCATTTAGCGCTTGTTAGTGCGTACATCTCGCGAACCAGCACGGCCGAGCTCAAGCAAACTAGGGCATGAGACCGTTGAGCGAAGAGCATAGTGCCCCTTCCTGCTCCCTCTCTCCGCGCCCAAGCACTGTCACTCCTGTCTTCTCGTCGGTGGCCCGTGCGCTTCCTGCCCGACGGAGCGCGCCCAGCTGTCGCGCGGCAGAGGCTCGGGGAAGATGGGGGAACGGGGGAGATTGGAGAAGGGTAGAGGGGGGATGGGGAATGAGGAGTGAGGTAGGCGGGAGGAGGGGGGGGGGGGGAATGAGGAGGAGGAAGGAGGAAGTGTGGCGGTGGGCGCGGGGGCGCTGGAGGTTGACGACGGGGGAAGGAGGGGGGGGTGTGTGTGGGTAGTGACCAGGATTACCGCCACCGTCCTTCACGTCTCCTCCCCCTCGCTGAAATTTAGAAAACCTGGAACCCATTATCTCTACGTGTTCAAGTGTTGCGCTTCGGCCTTCTCGTTTTATCTCCTTTTTGGGTTCGCGCCAGGTAAGTGCTTCTGTCCAAGACCAGTCGGGAATGCCGATCGGATGTCATGTGCCTGACTCCCCAACGTTGGGCCTGGGCAATTGTGGTTGAGGGGTGGGCCCAACCTCCAGCGACCTGTGTTCGTCGCCCTTCGGAGAGGGGCGCATAGACATATTACCGTTCGCAGCCTCGGCCAAGGTGGTGGGGCGAGGGGGGGGGGGGGGGGGGGGGTCCCGGGGGTCCCGTTAGGACCTCAGCAGCCAGCGCATCTCGAGCTCCCTCCCGTCTTGCGCACAGCGTCGCGAGACCGCGCGACAGAATATGGGCGAGTTAATTCCAGACCAGGGGGGCGTCGTCGTTGCAGTTCAGGAGCCGCCTGTCAAGAAGCTGAAGACCCCCCAAGACTACTTGAGCATCATCGCCGACGGGTCGGTCAGGGGGGTCTCGCAGCAGCACCTCTTCAAGTCGGTGGCCTTCGAGCGGGCCCTGCTCGACGCTTCTAAGGGCCGAACCCTCCGAAAGTTGGTATTAGCTGTTAAAGCTGCGGCGGCGACGCTAGTCTGGTGCCTTAGCCTGTGGCATGTGTCTGGGTTTTACTATGATGATTCAGTCTGGTGCCTTAGTGTGGCTCCTTAGCCTTGCGGCTTAGTGCATTCGTCTGGCGCCTTAGTCTAATGCCGCACTCAGGTGATGTAGTATATCGTCTTAGTCTGGCGCCCTGGTTTGGTGCCGTTGTCTGTTGCCTTAGAAATGTGGTTTTAGCTTGGCCCCTCATCCAGGTATTTTTTCTCATGCCATATGGTGATTTCGTATTGTGGTTTAGTATGTTGCCGCATTCTCGATTGTTAACTCAGTATTCGCGCCG
>CAUYUJ010012677.1:0-14610 GCA_963575745.1 Prorocentrum cordatum
AGGAGGAGGAGGAGGAGGGAGGAGGAGGAGGAGGACGAGGAGGACGAGGAGGAGGAGGAGCACGAGGAAGAGGAGTACGTCGTCGGCTGGCGCCCGCGGCTTGCGTCGTGGTCTTCGCGCGGCTGTCGTGTGCTTCGGCTGCCCGTGCGTCAGCTCGGCCGCGGGTGCAGTGCCACAGGGCCTGCGCCCATGGCACCAGGGCCCCTGGCAAGGCAGCAGCCGCGAAAAAGAAACTGTGGTAGCTTCAGCTCCTCCTCCTCCTCCCTCCGTCATCCTCCTCCTTCCTCCTTCCCCTCCCCCCTCCTTTCTCCCTCCTCCTCTTTCTCCTTCTACCCTGCCCTCCTCCTCCTCCTCCTCCTCCGTCCCCTCCTCCTCCTTCCTCCTCCTCCTCCTCCCTTCCTCCCCTCCTCCCCTCTCCTCCTTCCACCTTCCTCCTTCCTCCCTCCCCCTCTCTCTCCCTGCACCCTTTCCTCCTCTCTCCCTCCTCTCCTCTACTTCCCTCTCCTTCCTCCCTCTCTCTCCTCTCCTCCTCCTCCTCCTCCTCTCCTCCGCAAATTCCTCGTCTCATTTCATGTTGTCTTCCTCCTTATTTCTTCCTCCTTATTTCTTCCTCCTCCTCCTCCGCTGCCTCCTTCTCCTCCTCTTGCCCATTCCCTCTCCCCAACATACTCCCACATGTCTTCCTTTCTGTTGTTACCATTAACTGTCTTTCTTTATTTCGACCGCATGGGCAGTCGAGGTCTGAATTGCGGGCACGGATCTCAGGCAGTCTGGGAATTGCCCTCGCGTGCCGCGGTGGAATTTCTACCGTCATCCTTCCCTCCTCTGATCACTATACCTTGTCATGTTCCTCCTCCTCCTCCTCCTCCTCCTCCTCCTCCTCATCCTCCTCCTCCTCCGACTCCGACTCCGGCTCCGTTTCCGACTCCGACTCCGACTTCGACTCCGACTCCGACTCCGACTCCTCCGCCGCCTCCTCCTCTTCCTCAGACTCCGACTCCGATTCCGATTCCGATCCCAACTCTTCGGCTCTTGCCCCTCCTCCTCATCATCATCATCCTCCTCATCATCTTCCTCCCCCTACACCTCCGTCTCTTTCTCGTGCCCTCCGGCTACTGGTTGCATCAGCGCGGCAGGGAAAGGGGAGAGGGGAGGGGGGAGAATAGAAGCAGATCCGGGCAGATGCGAAGCGAGGGGAGGGAATCGGGAGGGGGAGCACAGCAAGGGGGGCGGGAGCATGGGGTACGGCGGGGGAGTGGGCTGAACAGAACAGGATAGGGAGGAGACGAAGAGGGGAAACATTCGGGCAGGTGGCACTTGACGCCGTCGCCGTCAGAGTTACAGTTTGCCAACTGTGGGGGTACGGTCGCACCCCACCCCAGGTAGGCAGCTGTCTGCGCTGGCAAGGGAGTTGTCTGAAGGGGCCCCGACCAGTTAGAACGGGAGTATAGATGAAGAGCATTTCCCGCCCCCCCCCCTCCCTCACCATTCACAGCTCAAGGGCTTCTTCTTCGAGTCAGGCAAGATTCACATCTCACAGAACACCTCGTGAAGGCGATGTTGCAAACAAGTGGATAGTGAGTGGGATGGAGAGCAGTGGAAGGACGGAGAAGGAGAATGAGGAGAAGAAGGGAGCAGGAGGCACCACGTCGGAAAAGGAACAAGGGGGAGTCCTCGTCTGACTCGTTGTTCGACTCGCCGCCACCTCCGCCTCCGCCGCCGGTGTTGCCGTGCTTGGTCACCGGATATTCCTCGCCGCGCGCGGGGGATGCGCGAAAGCAGGTCTCCTCTGCAGCTTCTTTCCGTTCTCTGCATCCCGCACCTCGCCGGAATCCACGAAAGAGGCGAGCAAAAGGAATAACTGTACTCCATATAACTAGTGAACACCCCCATAACCACTCGACCGGCGGCAAATACGAAACCATATCAACCCGCACACACACACACACACACACTCACCACCACCACCACCACCACCACGACCACCACCACCACCATCTCCACCATTCCTTCCGCAAAACAATACAAAGCACACTCTGCGACAATCTTTCGGAACATGCGTGGGCGCCCCGCGATGACTTTGTATCATTTGTTGTCAGGGATGGTGGGAGTGTCCTCATATTGCCTGGCGAGAAGCAAATGCAGACTGATTGCGGGGGGCACATGCCATACACCATGATGGCAAACCCACCGCCACTTTGGGGCCTGACATGTTTCCCGATGAGTGCTGCCACGTGCGCTGGCGCACCTGGTGCGGATGGAGGGCGTGTCACACTTAGCGCGTTTGGAGCACGTGGCGCATATGGTGCACCAGGCGCGCCTGGCACCCTTGGGCCCCTGAGGCGCCTGGCACACCGGGTACGCATGGCGCGCGCGGCGCACGTGGCACGCGCGGCGCATCTCGCCAGCGCCGCGCGCCTGGCGTCAGTGTAGTCCCACCAGCCCTTGAGGGCGTAGGTGGTCTAGGGCTGGCTCCTCTTCCAACCCCTTTATTCCCCTTCGGGGAATGGTGTATCACTCTTCCTTATTAATATAAACACCCTTCCCAATCGATTGGCGTCCAACCAGGAAGCATGCCGACACCATGCCGACACGCTCCCCACCATCTCTGTCAAAAAAACAAACAGCGCCCTGCCTCCACATTTGGAGCATGCGCGGCCAGCCCGATGCGGCCCCCCTCCACCATCCCTGTCAAAAAACAATGCGAAGTACACTTTGGAGCAAAGTCTTGAGTCATGTTCGTGAAGCCCGCGAACACTTTGCATTGTTTTTAACAAGGACGGCGAAGGTGCCAGCATATTCCCTGCCGTGCGCACGGCTATCAGCCCTGACACAAAACAATACAACATGCACCTCGCTGCTAAGTCTGGGTCATGCGCGGCCAACCCGCGATCACTGTCAAATTGTTTTTGACAGGGACCGCGGGGGTGGTGGCGCGTGGCCTGCTGTGCGCAGGCCCACAAGACACAACGATGGGCATTGGTTTTCGACACGGATGGCGAAGGCCGACATGTTTCCCGATGTGTGCTGTCACGTGCGCAGGCGCACCTGACGCACTCTACGCGTGCCCCGATCATGGCGCACCGGGCGCGGCTGGAGTTTGCGGCACATCTGGCGCACTCGGAGCACGTGGCGCATCTGGCGCACCAGGCGTGCTTGGCACGCTCGGGCTCCAGGGGTGCCTGGCGCGCGTTGCGCCCCTGGCACGCATGGCGCACCCGCCCAAGCGTCGCGCACCTTGGGCCAGCTTTGGTTCCCAGTAACTGCCCATCCAAAGACGACCGCTGAACATGCTCAGGCACGGGTGTTACTTATGTGTTGGGAGGGCGGGTGGGAGTGAGCTAGAGGGCTTGCGGGCGGGTTGATCACTGTTCCCTATTAATATACACCCCCTCCCCCAGGCTACTGGGAGCCAACCAGGGACAATGCGGGCACCCACCCCCCACCATCCCTGGTAATTAGCCTGGCGAAGGACCCAACCATATGCAGCTGCGAGTACCGCACGGATATGAGACGAAGGAGGGGGCACGCAAACTAGGCCCCTCTTCTCATAGGCACCGCGCCACTGCATGGACGAGGCACAGGGCAGCGCGGGCAGGAGCTCTGGCACAGAGATGGTCGCGAATAAGACCGATCATTCCATCGGAGTATGGGGCCACAAACGTGGAGTGTGCGAGATGGGGTGGGAGCATGCGAATCTTCTCACTGTGGCCTAGGTGGAGCTCCCTAGGGGGCCCACAAACGTGTGAAGGTGTCCCGAAATGGGTGGTGGGGAGGCTGCGGACCCTGCCTCTGGGCCCTCGGGGGAGCTTCCCCTATGGGGGCCACGAAACGTGTGCGGGGTGTGCCGATATGGTGGTGTGGAGGCATGCCGGACCCGGCCCCTGGGCCGTCGGGGATGCTCCCTATGGGCCACGAAACGTGTGAAGGGGTGTGTGCCGAAATGTGGTGGGAGGCATGCGGACCCCTGCCCTGGCCTTCGGTGGAGCTCCCTATGGGGCCACGAAACGTGTGCGGGGTGTGCCGAAATGGGTGCGGTGCCGCCATGCGCCCGCAGCCACTGGGGCCTTCGGTGGAGCTCCCTATGGGGCCACGAAACGTGTGAGGGTGTGCCGAAATGGGCAAGGCGCCGCCATGCGAACGCAGCCACTGGGGCCTTCGGTGGAGCTCTCTATGGGGCCACGAAACTTGTGAGGGGTGTGCCGAAATGGGCACGGCGCCGCCATGCGAACGCAGCCACTGGGGCCTTCGGTGGAGCTCCCTATGGGGCCACGAAACGTGTGAGGGGTGTGCCGAAATGGGTGGTGGGAGGCATGCGAACGCAGCCACTGGGGCCTTCGGTGGAGCTCCCTATGGGGCCACGAAACGTGTGAGGGGTGTGCCGAAATGGGTAATGGGGAGGCATGCGGACCCTGCCACTGGGGCCTTCGTGGAGCTCCCTAATGGGGCCTCCCGAAAACTGTGAGGGTGTGCCGAAAGGGGTGATGGGAGGCATGGCGGACCCTCGTCCGACGATTCGGTGGAGAAGCGCCCTATGGGGCCACGAAACGTGTGAGGTTGTGCCGAAATGGTGGTAGGGGAGGCATGCGGTGACCCTGCCACTGGGGCATTCGGTGGAGCTCCCTATGGGCCACGTAACGAATGAGGGGTGTGCCGAAATGGCGTGGGTGACGAGTGACCGATGACGATGAGATGATCATGACAATATGATGTTGATGATGATGATAGATGGATGATGATATGATGACGATCGACCGACGACGACGACGACGACGACGACGACGACGACGACGACGACGACAACGTACGACGACAAAGCGATGATGATGAATGATGATGAATGATGATGATGAAACGAAAAAATGATGATGGAAGGACGATGGTAAGGGGAGGAGGAGGAGGAGGAGGAGGAGAGGAACGCGGGGCACCGTCTCTTCAAAACGAGGACCCAACACCACAGGATGGTTGGGAAAAAACCATACAAACAACACTCTGCCTCCAAATTCGGAGCATGCGCAACGAACCCGATGCGGCCTCCCCCCACCATCCAACCATCACTTGGCGCAGGCGGCGGCTGCGGCGGCTGCCGCGGGGGCAGCGGCTGCGGCGGCTGCGGCGGTGGCGGCGGCTGTGGCGGCGGCGGCGGCGAAGGCGGCGGCGGCGGCGGCGGTGGCGGCGGCGGTGGCGGCGGCGGCGGCAGCGGTGGCGGCAGCGTCCTGCGGCGGCAGCGGCTGCGGCGGCGGCGGCTGCGATTCGGCAGCGGGGGCGTCGACGACGGCGCGGCGCGGCGGCGGCGGGCGGCGCGGCGGCGGCGCCGGCGACGCGGCGGCGGGCGGCGCGGCGGCGGCGGCGGCGGACGGCGGCGACGGCGGCGGCGGCGGCGGGCGGCGGCGGCGGCGACGGCGGAGGCGCCGGCGGCGGCGGCGGCGGATTCGCCCCCAGTAGCTGCCCATCGAAAGACATCTGCTGAAGATGCTGCGGCTCGGGCCAGGCTCGGGTGCTACGTATGTGTTGGGAGGGCGGGTGGGAGTGAGCGAGACGGCTTGCGGGCGGGGAGGGAGTCTTGACCCCTCCCCCTACCCCCTACCCTGGACCTGGACGGGGGGGTCCCTGGCAGTTGCAATGCTCAAGGTAGCCCAAGACGGCTCCAAGAGCGCCTCGGACAGCCCAAGATGAGTTCCAAGATGGCAAAAGTTAGCCTAAGATGCCCAAGATGGCTCCGAAGATGCTCCACAAGGCCCCAAGATCGCCCCAAGACGGTTCATAGAGGCCTCCGAGACCTCCAAGGAGGCCTCCAAGAGGCCACAATCTTCAAACACATAAAACAATTGTTGGTGCATCGTCGCCCGTTCGCTTTCGATAACCTTCCGAGGCCTCAAGATGGCTCCAAGATGGCCCAAGGGGGCCCAAAGAGAGGCCCAAAAGAGCCCCAAGACGGCCCCAAGAGCGCCCAAGAGCGCCCCAAGAGCGCTCCAAGAGCGCCCCGAGGGACCATTTTGGGGGCTCCTGAGGGGCAGCGCTAATTAGGGAACTCCTCTTTTTTGATCGATGTCCTCCAAGATCGCTCGAACAGCGTCTCCAAGGCTCCCAAGAGCGCCCCAAGACCGGCCCAAGAGGGCCCCAAGAGGCGCCCAGACGGCCCCAAGAGGCGCCCAAGAGGCCCCCAAGCGGCTTCAAGAGGATCTCCGAGGCACCCAAGACGCTCAAAGACGGCCCCGGGCCCGCCAAGATGTCCCCAAGACGCTCCAAGAGGCCTCCAAAAAACTTCCACGACACATTCAAGGAGACTCCGGGAGGCATCACATTCAAGAGGCTTCTGGCTCTTCTGCTCGCCCCTTTCCTTTTCCTCCTTGCCCTCCTCATCCTCATCCGCCTGTTCCTCCTCCTCGTCCCCCTCCCTCATCCCTCCTCCCCCTCCCCAACCTCGTCCTCCTCGTCCTTCTCCACGTTGTCCTCCTCCTTCCTCCTCCTCGCCCTCCTCCTCCGACTCCGACTCCTTCTCCTCCTCCTTCCTCCCCCTTGGGGTACGACGATTTCTCCAGCACTTGATTCCTCTGTATGCTCCCCCGCTTCCCTGATCAAGGCAACTCGCCTGGGCATCGTTTGTGGATGGGCTCATAAGGATACGCGAAACATCAAGAAGTCCGAGTGACTGTCCATCCCATGGTGACCGCTGAATATGCTGAGACTCAGGTGATACTTATGTGCTGGGAGGGCGGGTGGGAATAAGCGAGACGGCTTGCGGCTTATTGGTAGCTTGATCCCTGCTCCCTATTCATACGAATCCCCTCCCCGGGGGGGCCGAACCCAAATCCATGACGCTCCCCCCCTCCCACCGCCATCCCTGACACAAACAAATACCAAGCACTCTCTGCGTCAAAATCTTGGGACGCCTCGCGATGGTTTTGCATTATTTGCTGACTCGGATGGTGGGTGTGTCCTCATATTGTCTGGCATGTGGGGGCACACCGCTTCTGCAAAAAAACAAATGATTGCTGATGCACATACCATGCATCATGATGGCAACCCCGCCGCCACTTTGAGGCCCAACATGTTTCCTCATGTGTGCTTCCACGTGCGCTGGCGCACCTGGCGCGGGCGGAGCCCGTGGCACACTTGGCACATGTGGAGCACGTGGCGCATCTGGCGAACCAGTCGGGAACGACATCGGAACCGTGACGACCCCCCCCCACACACCACCACCCCTGTCAAAATACAACATACACTTTGGGGAAAAAACTGAATCATGCGAGGGCACCAAGCAATCAAGTTGCGTTGGTTGTTCCCGGGAGAGGACGTCGGCGGCCCACGGTTTTTGGGCTCCCGACATCCAAAATTGGCTCTTGCTCTCTCTCCAAACCTCTGCGCAGGATCTCTCCTCACCCTTCTCTTCCTCCTCAACTCAGCATCATCATCATCATCAGCAGCAGCATAAACAACATCATCATCATCATCATCATCATCATCATCATCATCATCATCATCATCATCATCATCGTCATCCTCATCATCAGAATCCTCATCATAATCATCATCAGCATCAGCATTGTCATCTTCATCAACATCATCACCTGCATCATCATCATCATCATCATCATCATCATCATCATCATCATCATCATCATCATCATCGTCATCACCATCACCATCAGCATCATCATCACTGGCATAATCGTCAACAGCATAATCATCATCAGCATCACCATGAGCATCATCAACATCATCATCGTCATCACCTCACACAGAATCACACAGTCCCGTGCAAGCGCTCACATTCATACACCCACTCACTATCGCCATTCGTCATCATCATCAGCAGCATCATCATCAGCGCTCATCATCACCATGCACACTCACATACCCACCTTGGAAAAAGTATCGAGCGGGAGTCCCCTCCCTATGGGGCCTGCGTTTCGTGTTCGAATCCGAGCGGGCCATCGGACACATTGGCCACGCATAACAACTGAGCACCACAATGAGGCGAATCGTGAGGATGTCTCGAGCGGGGGCCTCGAGCGTGAGTAGATTGCGAAGAAGTCTAAGGGGGGACGGAGCACCCTCCTCATGGAGCCCGCACTTCATGTTAGTAATCCGAGCGGGCCATCGGAAACATCTCCTGCACATAGCACTTGAGCACCCCAAGGGGGCAAATCGTGAGGATGTCTCAAGCGGGGCCTCGTTTGTGAGTGAATTGCAAGGAACCTCAGGCGTGAAGTATAAGATCCGAGGCCAACAAGATCGGGAGATCCTCGATTTTGGCCAGGTAGGAAAAAAGGACAAGTACGCGTATGACACGATAGCACGACTGTAGCATAAGCACGGATCGACAGAACGAGCCAGGCGAGGTCCGCGAAACGTAAGTGCGAAACATGTGCGACGCGGAAGGAAGAGTATGGAACACATACCAAACAAAAAAAAAAAAAAAACACATCCAAAGCACAAAGAAGAACTTGTATGGCGACACGTATATCTCACGCACTTTCCTCACTCTTCGGATGTCTGAACTTCTGTACTTCCTACTTCTGCACGGCACATCTCTCGTACTCGTACTTCGGCGTGGTATTGTCATGGCTTGCAATTGGGATACGTTGCGTTCGTCAGGGAGGGGGGTCTGGTGTAGCTGGCCGGAATCTCATAAGGCGTGACCCGTGCCCTATAAGGCCCGCACCACATGTTCGAACACGAACAGGAAACCGGAAACATCCACCAAGCGAAACACTTGAGCACCCGAACGGGGCAAATCGTGAGGATGTCTCGAGCGGGGACCTCGTCTGTGAGTGAATTGCGAGGACGACTCAGGCGGGAGCCCCCTCCCTATGGGGCCAGCACTTCATGTTCGAATCCGAACGGGCCATCGGAAACATCGACCAGGCAAAACACCTGAGCACTGCAACGGGGGAAATCGTGAGGATATCTGGAGCGGGGGGCCCGTGCCCGTTTGCGAATGAATTGCGAGGACATCTCAGGCGGGAGCACATTCTCTATGTGGCCCGCACTTCATGTTCGAATCCGAGCAGGTCATCAAAAACATTCACCGTACAGAGCACCTGAGCACCCCAAGGGAGCAAATCATGAGGATGTCTCGAGCGGGAGCCTCTTTTGTGAGTGAGTTGCAAAGAAGTCTCAGGCGGGAGCCCCTCCCAATGGCACCCGCACTCCATACTGGAATCCCCGACCAAGTCATCCGCAAACTGCTTCAAGCAATATTCTTGAGCAAGATAGGGGGCAATATTCTGGAGCACCCAAAAGAGCCTCATCTGTGAGTGAATTTTGAAGAAAACTCCAGCGGGAGCTCCTCCATATAGGGCCCGCACTTCATGCTGGTAATCCGAATGGGTCGTCGGCACACTCTACCGGGCATAACACTTGAGCATCCCAAGGGGGCGAATTGTGAGGATGTCTCGAGCGGGGGCCTCGTCTGTGAATTGCAAAGAAATTTCAAGCGGCGGCCCCCGCCCTTTGGGGCCCGCACTTCACGTTGGCAATCCGAGCGGGCCATCGGCAAACTCTGTCTGGCAAAGCACTTGAGAACGCCAACGGGGCAAATTGTGAGGATGACTCAATCGAGGGCCCTGTTTTTGACTTATTGCGACAAGCCTCAAGCGGGAGCCCCCCCTATGGAGCCAGCACCTCATGTTGGCAATCCGCGCGGGCCACCGGCAAATTCTTTCAGGACGCACACTTGAACACCCCAAGGGAGGCAAATCGTGAGGACGTCTCGAACGGAGGCCTCGTCTGCGAGTGAAGCGCGAGGAAGTCTCAAGCGGGAGTTACCCCCCCCTTATGGGGCCCGCACCTCATTTTGGCAATCCGACCGGGCCATTGGCAAACTCTACCAGGCAGAACACTTGAACACTCCACGGGGGCAAATCGTGAGGATCTCTCAAGCAGGGGTCCCCCTCCCGAATGGGGCCCGCATTTCATGTATGGGGTCATCCAAATTGCGTAACGGTGCCATTTGTTTGCTCCCGAGGCTTGAATCTGGAGGAAATCTCGAGCGGGAGCCTTGCAAATTAATCGCGAGGAAGTCGCGAGCGGGAGCACTCGGAAAGCCTCCATAGGTCGAGTCACCAAGGTCGGTCCAAAGGTGATTGTTTTCAGCCTCAACCATGTCTATTACCCTTTTAAAAAAAAAAACGCCACTCGGATCGGCATGCCTACTTTGGTCCCCCTGTCATTCTCCCTAACAAAGACCCTTTGGCCGTAATCATTAATTATCGTCCCCTTGGCCGCACCATATTTCTTCCAGCCTCGGACACTTCGGTGGACCCAATTGGGACATGCGCCACAAAACTTGCAGATACCACTGCACTGTAAGCTTCGGAATCTAGAGTAGCAACGACGGTCTCAAAGTCCCCGTTGGCGCATCCCGCGGGCACTGCGTTAACCTCCAGGGCATTGCAACTAACTGTACTTCCGCGCGCGTCTGGGCCTAATTCGTTTCCTCTATTATGCCGTTCACGATTCTGACATTCCAGGAACCGCGCTCCGAGCAATTGCTCTTACATGCATATCCTGAACAGCCTTCGTTCACATCCATGCGCTTCTGTGTGTTCATCTGTTTCCTTGCACCATGCTGCTGAGTCCACTCGTCCCACACCTGGAAATCATGAGGCACATCAGCTCCATCACATCCAGGCAACGCTGGGCTTAACAAAATGCTCGGAGCATCGGCTGCCCATCCTTAGCTGTCAGATCCGAATCTAGAATCTAGTTACACCGTCCGATCATACCTTGCGCGCGGTTTTTCCATGCAGCCAGCCGCTGCGCGGCCCTCTTTTCCACGCTTGCACCACTCCCTGTCCGCTATGGGAACGCGTTTCCCTCCGCTTCTACTTCCGTTGCTTCCTCTGCTTTGACGCGCACGGAATCTGGCTCTATCTCCTGCAGCTGCATGGCTCTGTGATCACTGAATGGCTCGTAACCGTCTCCACTGGAACGGGTATTACCTTCTGCTGTGTATCCTGGTGAATTGGTCACGTGTTATACCATACCAAGTTGGACATGTATTGGTCTTCCAGGTGTTCAACTCGTACCTGCAATGTGTTGCCTTCACTCTGGGCATACATGTTTCGATAAACCATGCTCAGCAACAGCGAGTTCATCAACGCATAATTCTATTCGATGATAACTGTCATTATTCCTGCCGCTGTTTGCCGCTAAATGAACACCTGCGTACCCTCATGGGTGGCTCTGAATGCCACTTTCACAGAATTCTAGGCTCCTCCGTGATAGGCCGCTTCGCGAAAGCAAGTGGAGCGAGCTCGAGTTCGGCTAATCCACGGATCCCTGTCCTGAAGCGCCCGTATCGCGGGAAGGGGGTATCCAGGTGCAGATGGAGCAGCAGCTGAGGTTGCTGCGGCTGTCATCAAACTCGCTCCGCTACCACGCAAGTCGTGAAGGAAGAATTGCACGGGACAGATGTGATGTCTCCTCTGTGGGCAGGAGCGACGAACGCTCCACGAGTTGAACTCTCGAGCCAAAGGGCGACGGTAATGACGACCGCTCGACTCTCACGCTCAGCTACACTTCTCACCCAGTTGTAACGAAATTCTCTACCACCACCTACTCTTCCTCCTCCTCCTCCTGATCCTCACCCTCACCTTCATCCTCATCCGCATCCTCCTCCTCTTCCTCCTCCGCTGCATCATCACCAGCATCATCATCATCCTCATCATCATCATCATCATCATCATCATCATCATCATCATCATCATCATCATCATCATCATCATGATCATCATCATTGTCAGCATCATCATCATCATAATCATCAGCATCATCATCATCATCAGCATCATCATCTTTATCATCATATAATCACAGTCAGTATCAGCAGCATCATGATCGTCATCATCAGCAGCAACACCATCGTGATAAGTATCATCATCATCAGCATCATTATCATAATAACCATCACCATCATCACCATCATCATCATAATCATCATCATCCTCGTCATCACCCCCATCATCTTCATCAGCAGCATCATCAGCGCCATTGCCACTGCCATCATCATCATCAACAGCATAATCATCATCAGCATGATCATCATAATCATCGTCGTCATCGTCATCATCAGCATCATCGTCTTCATCATCAGCATCATCATCAGCAGCATCATCGACATCAGCAGCCGCAGCATCCGCATCCTCATCAGCATCATCACCCTCATCCTCATCCTCATCCTCCGCATCATCATCACCATCATCACCACCATCATCATCATAAGAATCATCATCAGAATAATCATCATCATCACCATCATCATCCTCATCCTCGTCATCCGCATCATCTTTATCACCATCAGCAGCATCAGCATCAGCATCAGCATCAGCATCAGCATCAGCATCAGCATCAGCATCAGCATCCTCATCAGTACCATCATCATCACCATCATCATTTTGTCGTTACGAAGTTCGTTGGGCTGTCCTCCTGGTTCCTTGGCGGCCGCCTGGCCTGGCCACTGGTGGCCCCGTCTTCTGGACGGCTCCCGACTTCCAGGCGACCACCCGCTTGCCCGGCGTCTTGCCAGGTGGACCGCTTTTCCGCGAGGGGATCTCGAGGACGAAAAACGGTGAGTGAGGAGAGAGGACGGAAGATAAGGAACGGAGAATGGAGGACCACGTACGAAGGTCGGAGGAGTGAGAGGGCGAGCCAGGCAGAATGTCTATCCACTGGGACGGGGAGTTCTGCGCAGGTCCCTTGTCGGGCGTCCTTCCCGGCCTCACTAAGTCACTAAGCAGGGACTTTGGGCCAGAGACCGCGGCGGATTCGCTTCAAATACTCAGCCCCTGTAGGTGTGGTCTTCAACTTGCACTGGAAAGACAATTGAAGGGGAGGGCGAGGACGAGGAGAAGGGCGACTGCCCGGCTCCCTGGCTGGTCTTCGGTTCACCCCCTCCTCCTCCTCCTCCTCCTCCTCCTCCTCCTCCTCCTCCTCCTCCTTGGTCATTTTGCATGGTCCCACACTTCCTCCTTGCGTCCCCAACGGCCGCATGGCAAATACCCAGAGCCCAAGGCCCTCTGGCCCCCTGCCCTAGCACAAGGAACCATTGACTATGGCCACATGGCCAGCCTGTGGGGGTCGACATGGCAGCAACGCCTTGGCCCACTGGCGTCATGGGCCTGACCTCGTCGCTGCACCAGCAGCTGCCTTGCCCAGTGGCCCTGGTCCAGAGCCCGAACTGCCATGGCCACGCGGCCTGGTCGCCACGGACCCGCTCCATCTGCCCCGCAGCCACGAGGTCCCGCACTGGACCCCCGTGGGCCCGCAGATGGGCGCACCTCCCCACGGCCCTGTGGGCGTGCACTGAGTGGCACCTGCCCCAGGCCCACTGCCGCACGGTCTTGGCCTCAGGGCGCCGAGTTGCCCGAAGGTCGCCCCAACGCGTACAAGACGGCCTCGGAAGAGCCCAAGGGGCCTCCAAGACGCCCCAAGAGGGCCCCAAGAGGATCCCCAAGAGGCCAAAAGCACGGCTGATGCTCCACAGGTTGTTTGTAAGCGTTCTCGCCGTTTCAGGTCTCCGACGCTCCAAGACGACTCAAGAGGTCCCCAAGATCGCTCCGAGACGGCCCACGCGGCCCACATACGGGCCCCCAGACGGCCCAAGAAGGCCCCAAGATAGCACAAGACGGCCCAAGAGGCCCCCGAGAGGCCAAGAGGCTTCCAAGAGGCCTCCCAAGAGATCCCCACTGGCACCCAAAGAGCCTCTGACCTAGAACTCAAGCACGGCGGTGGGATGGGCCGAAGGCCTCGACATCCGCCGCCCCGTGTGCTTGACACGAGGGTCCCTGGCGTGCCGTTTATGACTTACTGTGTTCAACCCTTCTACAGAGTTCCCCGTGGCCTCCGGCACAACCCGCCAGCCACCGGAAGGCTCCCAAGATGGCTCTCAGATGCGTCAGATAAATCAATATGGTATCTAAGACCCCTCCAAGACTGCCAAGAAGGACCAAGAGAGCCCAAGACGGCCACATGATGCCTCCAAGACGGCCCAAGATGGACCATAGACGGCCGAAGGTGACCTCAGCACGGCCCAAGAGGCCCTAAGCCGCCCCAAGATGGCTCCAAGAGGAACTCCAGGAAGCCTAAATCACTGTTTCTTCGGATGTGGTTCTTTGGTTGTCGCGTTCTCGCCACTTCGGGCTTCCGACATTCGAAGACGGCCTCGGAGGCCTCCAAGATAGCCCCAAGAGGATCCCAAGACGGGAGGGCCCCAAGACGGCACAATAGTCTCCCAAGACGGCCCAACAGACTCCCAAAAAGGTCGTGAGGCGCCCCCCCCCCCCAAAGAAAAGCACGACGGCCAACATAAGCTCCCAAGACGGCACAGTTAGAGGCCCCCAGGGGCCCCAAGAAGCGCCCCAAGAAGCCCCCGAAAGACCTCCAAGGCGCCCAGAGGCCCCCAGCCCCCAAGAGGCCTCAGGTGCCTCCTCCTGCTCCTCCGCCTCCTCGTCCTCCTCCTCCTCCGCCTCCTCCTCCTCCTCCTCCTCCTCCTCCGCCTCCTCCTCCTCCTCCTCCTCCTCCTCCTCCTCCGCCTCCTCCGCCTCCTCCTCCTCCTCCTCCTCCTCCTCCTCCTCCTCCGCCTCCGCCTCCGTCTCCGCCGCC
>CAUYUJ010012678.1:0-14601 GCA_963575745.1 Prorocentrum cordatum
GTGTTCCTTCTCCTCCTCCCGCCCCCCCTCCTCCTCCTCCTCCCTCATCCCGCCTCCTCCCTCCCCCTCCTCCTCCTCCTCCTCCTCTTCCTCCTCCTCCTCCTCCTCCTCTTTCTCCTCTACTCCTTCTTCTCCTCCGCCTCCTCCTCCTCCTGGTCCTCCTCGGAATGCTCCTCCGCCTCCTCCTCCTGATCCTCCTCCTTCTCGTTGTCCTCGTCCTCGTCCTCGTCCACGGAGTATTCCTCCGCCTCCTCCTTCTCCTCCTCCTTTTCCTCCTCCTTCTCCTCCTCCTCCTCGTCCTTTTCTTCCACCTTCGCGTCGTCGTCCTCCTCCTCCTCCTCTTCCTCCTCCTCGTCCCCTCCTTTTCCATTCCTTCCCCTTGTAGGTAACTCCTCGCACCCCGAAGCCAGTTTTTAGGGCGGGCCCGGCGTTTCGCCTGACTTCATCACCACTTATGACTCTGAAGCTTAGAAAATGACAACAGCTTCGCAGATGGAGGGCGGGTCGTTTCCAAAAAGTGGCTCTCGCCTTCGCGCCGCGCACACTCGCTTTAACAATTTGCAAAAGTTTCACGGATTGAGGGCGGGCCGTTTTCAAAATGCGGCTCTCGCCCTAGCGCCGCGCACATTTGTTTTTAAACATTCGCAGGAGCTTAACGGATTCAGAGCGGGTGGTTTTCAAAATGTGGCTCTGGCCTTAGCGCCGCGCTCATCCTCCGGTTCACCCAACTCTGGGAACCTCGAAATTCCTCCTCAGGCGATTTCCTCCAACGGAGCATATGACGAAACATTATGCAGTGCACAATGCGATGCGATGCATGCTACCCTGCCTCTTGGCGAGCTGGAGCCAGCTGGCAGAAAAAAGGCAGCGCTTGTCACCGTGTTCTCTGGGAGCTGCAATCTGCGCGCTAACTTCCCTTCTTGGCGCACAGACAAGATCGATGACGGCTAACAGCCGCTCAGCCGCGTTTCAACATTGACTGCGCAACAGTGGAAGCGTTGGGACCCATGTAAATGAAAGCCCCTTAAACATCTGAAGCCCTCGTCCCCGGGATCCCAGACATCGAAGTACCTCATAGAAAATTCAAATCGCAGCGTCGGCAACAGAGGTCATCCAGTGGCAGTCGCGCACATGCACGACACAGCGCAGGCTTCGCACCACGTCGCGCCACGAGTGGAACATCTGCGTGAGCATACGCGAGCTCGCAGCGTAAAGAAAACAGCTTTCGTCGAAACCCATGATGGCCATAGCCAATCTCTGGAGGCCCCAAAAGTTCCATTATTTCTCGGCCTCGTTAGATATCGAAAAGCAGAACTTGAGGAGGTCCGCTGCTCCCAAAGGGGCGCAGCACCGATTGATGTTCCATCTAGCCGCGAACAGAATCACCGCTTCGTCCACATGAAAAACACACATTCCATCGGAGGCACCGTGTCCCCTCGTGGCATCGGGCAAGTCCTCTGGATACCTTCCGTCGGATCTGGGCCTGGCATGCACGTGCTGGAAGCGCCTCTGCGCGCCCCGTGGTGATGATTGGAACATTCCGCAGGGGACGGCTGCGGATCCAATGGTCGTGGTCTGCCATGCTGAAGAGATAAGGGCTCCCAACTTCGCGCTTCGCGCTGCGCGAAGCGCGAAGTGCGAATAACTTCGCCCTCTCGCGCCGCCTCCCAGGGGAGAAGAGGAGGACGAGGAGGAATCGGAGCCGAACCGCGAAGCGCGAAGCGCGAATAACTTCGCGCCCTCGAGGGCGCCCTTGAGAGAGCATCGCAAAGATCGCCCACGCCGAAGAAAAGCCGACCTGTAAGCTCGCTTCCTCGTTCCACGAGCAGTCCCGTCACAGACCCGAGCCCGTGCACTTGGTACTGCTTCCGACTTGCAATGTGGCATTCCGAGAGCACTGTTCGCGTGGGCCCGATTGGTGTCCCAAGACCACCGAATACGGTTTAAACAGTACCGGCCGTAAAGCCATGGGTCGAACATCGTCAACAATCTTGGCCCCGTAAAATTCGGCAACTAGAACCGCCTGGCGCCAGTCCGAAAACAGTTCCACCTTATCCGTCAGGTGGTTCAAAATCCGCAAGGTAACGAATTCGGCAAAAACCTCCAATGATCCGCCACTTACAGGCTGCAACTTTTCGGAAGCCAACGAACCATCTAGGGGGCCACATGCGAACCCTACCCCTACCCCCCACGATTTCTGAGGGGGAGTGTGGGGTTCACTTCGTTCGGGAGCTCCCGAGCGAAGTGAACCCCACCCTCCCCCTCAGAAATCGTGGGGGGTAGGGGTAGGGTTCGCATGTGGCCCCCTAACATCCCGCGCGAACATGTTTTTCCAGTGCTCATGTCCTGCATCAGCGCGGTACGTGATCAGTGCCAGGCGGCAGGCCGTTCAAGTCTGCGCGAGCCCAGCTGTGGCGTGCCCGCTCATGTCCAGGCAAAGGTCTCGCCGGTGGGTCGGTAAAAAGCTGCACGTCGAGCGGATGTCCATCCGTCACATCGCATCTTGGTCCGTCGCCACAGTCCCGCCATTCCCTTCCATTGCCTTCACTGGCCCTACGCACCCCCTAGTCTCAGTCGATGTCTTTACTTCCAGCAGCGCAAGCAGACTCGAGTCCTGCTGCGAGCGAGCAAGGCGATGTCGCTCACGCACAAGAACCGTCCTATCTGGCATCTTGAAAGCTCTTCGGGTTCGTATCACGTGTACCATGGAGCACCTGGCCCAGTAAGACTCGGGGGTGTCTCTCGGGTAGTTTGGGAGGCTCGGGCTCTTGGAGCAAGCCCGCGCCTGGCAGCCGCCGTCGTCGCAGCCTGCGTAAAGAAAGACAACGCAGGCAAAGTCACCGCCCCCCGCACACATGTAGAAGCTTCGCTCCGCGCCTCCACGAGGTCCTTCACCGATGTGTATGTGTGTGTGTGTGTGGCAGCAGCTGAGGCGGTCGCCATGGGAGCAGCAAGGGAGACTGAACGAACGAATCATGTAGGTAAATACTCGGGGAATGAACTTATGTGGATCTCTTCGCTTCTTCGAAACAGCAAAATGTGCATGAAATAATGCCCTGAGCCAAAATGGAAGGAGGGAGGAGGGAAGAAGTAAAGTGGAAGGGAAAGGAGGAGGGGAATGGAACGAGTTGTGGGAAAGGAGGAAGAGGATGAAGAGGGGGTGGATGCGGGCGAGGGGGGGCGAAGGAGCAAAGGAGGATGATGCGGAAGAGGAGGGCGAGGGAGGCACGAGGGGAAAGGAGGAGGAGGAGGGGAAGAAAAAGCAAGATGAAGGAGAGGAAGAAGAGGAAGGACGCGGAGGGTGCGTGGGGTGAGACAAAGGGCAAGAAGCAGGATGATGGAGAAGAAAAAGCGGGAGGATGGCGGGAAACGAAGAGGATGAGGAGGTTGGAGGAGCAGGGAGGAGGGGGTGAGCAAGGGGGGGTAGAGCACGGGAGCAATTAAGGCACGAAGAGGGGCAGGAGGACGACAAAGGAGGAAGCCGAAGTCGGAAAGAGGAGTACGGATGAATACCAGGGCGGAAGAAAGGGGGGACAACAAAGGGGAAGTTAGCGACTCAGCTCACGTAGCTGGTTTCCCCGGCGCCTCCGGCGCTGGGAGGCGCCCACGCATCGAGGAAAGCGCCCGGCAGCGGAGCCGAAACCAGCTGCATGGAGCAGAGTTCGTAACCATCCTTCTCTTGGCGGCGCGCACAAGGGGGGGGGATCGGGGGAGGGGGGAAGGCCTCTTAGAAGAAAGTCGACTCTCAGAAGGCGCCGACCTCACGTTTATTGAGCAGGGGCCGACCGTCCCGGCATTCCTATAGTCCTACCAAGAAATGTTCTTAGAACCCAGAAATGTTCTAAGAACAAAAACAATGTTCTTAGAGCATAAACCGATGTGTTAAAACAAAACAGTCCCAGCCAGAAATGTTCTAAAAACACTTCGTGGGAACCACAACCAACTTCTTAGAACATTGTTTGGTGGGGCTGTAGGCGAGCCGGGACGCTTCGCCACAGCTTGAGTTTGCAGACAAAGACCCTCGCCTTCTAAGGGAAGCAGGGGTGCTTCTCTTAGAAGCCTTTTGCCCCCTCCCCTTAATTACCCCTCTATGCGCGTGGCCGCTGTTTTTCCCAATCCCCGAGTCAGGATCGGAGAATGAGGAGGAGGAGGAGGAGGAGGAGGAGGAGGAGGAGGAGGAGGAGGATGAGGTGCCCCCAGGACGGGTGAATCGAAGCACGACGAGTCAGGGCGGCCAGGGCGACCGCGTGCAGAAGGACCCCCCCGATGGCGGCCCACGCCCAGAGGCTCCTGAACTCCGCGGTCTCCCTGAGCTGGGACACGGCCCTCTCGTGGCAGTCCTCGGCCTGAGGGGCGCGGACGACGAGGACAAACCTTCTAGTGAGAAGGAATGTCTGTATGAGCTCGCGTCGTCCTAGCCCCTGGTCGCAAAGAAAGGATGCACCCGAGCGCGTCGGTTGACAGCCTCCGGGATAGATGGCGGGTCCCAGGCCGGCGGGCCCGAGCGGGAGGCCATTGCAACATCGGGCCCCAACTCCCGAGGGTCTCCACAAATGCCTCCAGATGTGCTTTGATTCCTCGAAAGAGCTTCCCAGAGTCCCCCAAAAGGCCATATTCGCAACACGAAAACCCCGTGTGCTGGAATGCCCCACGGTTCTAACATGCTTCCTAGATGACGCCAAGAGGCTAACGCGTGCGTCTCCAGATCGCACGCGAAGGAAGCCCAACCTCTGGAGGAACGAACAGAAGCGGCATAAACAGAAACTGTTGGAGCTCCTCGCGGATTTCTTGGGTCTGTGCGGAGCGCGCCAGGGGCGGCGCCGCATGCGCCGTCAGGGGGGTCCCAGCGCGGATCCAAGAAATCCACGCGGAGCGCCAAAAGTTTATGTTTATGGCGTTTTTCTTCTTCGAACCTCGGGACGCGGCGTCGCTTGGCGCTAAATGACGGTAAGATCGTGCATGGAAGCCGCAACACCGTTTCGCGCGAAACCTGCTCGACCTCCCAGCCGCTCGCCGCCGTCGGATGACGATGCTGACGGTGCTGCTCCTGTGGTTGACCAACCCGTGCCCTTGAGCCCGATTCTGTGCTCCAGCCCGCAGCTCTGATCAGAAGCGGCTCGGTGCGCCTCGCTCGTGCCCGCCTGCCTGCGCAGGTCCCGCGGCAGGGGAGGGGCCCGACGACCCAACTGAACTGCTCCTCTCATCGCTGGAGCCCCGAAGGCAGTCCTACACCTCCGGCCTCCTCCCCATCATCCCACACCCACCTTCTTCCCGACACGCTTGTCTAGGCTACCTGACATCGCGCGACGTGCTCCGCGATGCGCGACCCGCGGATCTCGTCGCGCCCTCGCGCCGCCGCCCAACAGAAGGGCGCCACTCCAACCCGAGCCGAGATGCACGAAGCGCGATTATCTTCGCGCCTCTGGGGTGACCTAGCTCCTCCCATCCCCACCTTCTCCCCAATAATATATATATATGTATATGTATATATATATATATATATATATATATATATATATATTCACGGACACGCTGACGACGAATCCACGGCCCTGCATGTCACCCTCGCCCATTAGCAAGCCTTCCAGTCAGCGTACTGCTCCTCCTCGTGCTGATTCTGCTCCTCCTGCTCCGTCTCGTTTGGCTGCTGCGCCACCTCCTGCTCATCCTCCGACCCCTTGATCGTACCACTCTTCGCTCCTCGCCCAGCCCTGCTCCCTGACCGCCCATCTATCGCCATGCCCTCTCCCGTTCCTCCTCCTCCTCCTCCTCCTCCTCCTCCTCCTCCTCCTCCTCCTCCCATCACATAGGGCGGGGGACAGGAGGAGAGGCCCCGTACCTCTGCCGCTCTGCCTCTCCCAGAGCATGGCGCCCATGACTCCCCGGGCCCCGTGCTCCGAGAGGACTCCGCGCCGCGCGCCGCTCTCCCTGGTGGCCCGCACCAGCCAGCCAGACCAGCCCCGACTTCTGCAGAGTGCCGGCCGTCTGTGCAGCCGGAGGCAGCACGGGGACGGCGACGCACTCGGGGGCGCCGGCGCAGCAGCGGGGACCACGACCACGACGGAGAGCACGAGGAAGGGCACGACGAGCTCAACTGCATGCGGGAGCGGCCAAGAGGGGGGGGTGTCCAAGAGGGGGGGGTGCAGATTATGACCGGCGGCATGTGCGCGGCCCAGCGGGGGGGGCAGGGACGCAATGGAATAAGAAGAGGCGCCATGAAATCTGGAGAGATATCGTGGCCCACGCCGTGATACGGTAGAGGGAAACAATTACTGAACACTCCCCCTCCCCCCCAAACTCAATGTTGGCACGCGCGGGGGGGACTGCGGTCGAAATGCATCTCATCAGACCCACCGCCAACTTTGAAAATTGGGGGGAGGGGGGGAGGCGTTGACTGATGAATTTGGCATGAGTGTTCGCTAATTTGTTCCGAGGCCTGTATCCCCCCCCCCCCCCTAGTCATCACCCCCCTCTTTTTTCCGCCCCCGATGCATGGCACAACGGCCACGAACACGGAGACGACCAACGGCCCACGGCCCAGCGGCGACGAGCATCACGACGGCGCCTGCGCAAAGCGCAGTACAATAGCGTGGGGGGAGGAGGAGGAGGAGGAGGAGGAGGAGGAGGAGGAGGGAGGAGGAGGGAGGAGGAGGAGGAGGAGGAGGAGGAGAGGAGGAGGAGGGGAGGAGGAGGGAGGAGGAGGAGGAGGGGAGAGGGGGTGGAGGGGGCGTGGGTGGCAAGAGCCCCCCGCGGAGGGCCGCTGGGGGATTGGCCTCCTCCACCCGAGCCTCACAGCGCGGGTCCGAGGACAGCAGTCTCCTGGACGGGGGGATGGGCGGGGAGCCTCCTCCTCCTCCTCCTCTCCTCCTCCTCCTCCTCTCCCACCCTCCCTCCCTCCCTCCCCCCTCCTCCTCCTCCTCTCCACCCTCCTCCTCCTCCTTCCTCCTCCTCCTCCTCCACCTCCTCCTCCTCCTCCTCCTCATCCTCCTCCTCCATCCTCCCGTGCCCTCCCCTCGCAATCCACCCTGTCAGAACGCCCCTACCACATGCCCTGCACGTCCTTGGTTACATCATCACCATCCCCTTCCCATATACCGCTCATTCATCCAGCTCATCCTCCTCCTGAGCTCGAGTCTTGCAGAGTTCGGATGGAGAAAGCAGAGGACGTAACCGACGCAGGCGCGGTGACCTACACATTCGACCTAAATGGGCGCAAAAATAATCAAAGGCAAGGCAATGCGAGAAAGAAACAGGGTAAGTGCCCGCGAAAGCCTAGAGTATGCGCCCAATTGGTCAGGGAAAGGATGATGGAACTGCTTATGATCCACATATGGTAAAGAAGATTCCGGAAAAAAAAGGGTGATCGAAATACTCGTGGTAAGGGCTGCGGGCAGCAGCTGCGCGAAACTTGAGCTATGGTAGCGGTCCTTGGCTGATTCGTCCAGAGATTGCTGGTGAAACTCGGCGGCCAGTAGCCCCAAGGATGCAGGGTTAAAGCAGTGGGCAATTCGAGTGGTTAGGCGCTGGTAATTGCGTGCGTAGATCAAAACAAATGCGTCTTGGGATAGGCGAATAATCTGGTACTTGTAATTGGGAACGTTCCCAAACAAAAAGATACGATAATGAACTGTGTTGTGGGCAAACTGGGAAGCGACGCTCGCAATGTGCTGCGGATCTTATACTGGTCTGGCAATTGTGGCAAGCTGAGGTGCAACGCTGAACCGTCTTGGCTGACTTCCTCTCTTTCCAATGTATGAACCTGGAGCTTGCAGATGGGTATCAAAAGTGTGCCGCAGCTGGTGCGAGAGGAGGGAGTCATATCAATCCGTAGGGACACCGCGGTAGCCTACAGCGAGGTTGTTAAAGCACGGGGGCTGCTGGCACAGTGAAAATAGCTATGGCCATAGCGCAAGATGCGAGTGATCGTAATCTGAAGCACCACCATCACCCCCTGGATTCTCAATTGCACACGACTCCCCCCTCCGAATACGATGGCACAAACCTGCTGCGATGAGGCACGGCCTATTGTATGCTGACCAAGGGTGGTTGCCGAGCCATCGTGGAGCTCAAGTTTGGGAGCAGAGCAAATCCTGGAAATGCCGGCAGCAGTGGGTAGGGGTCTGCTGAAGCAGAGGGTCAAGGCGTGAGTGGGGGTGGAAAAAGGGCGGGTTGGGGTTTTCGTGTCATGGGCGAAGCACCCTGTCTTACATCTGGAAAATGCACCAGGCGAATCATCACCCTGGCTTGCCCTCGGTACGGGTTCCGCCCTGCCCTGCCCTCCTCCTCCTCCTCCTCCTCCTCCTCCTCCATCTCCTCACCCCCCGGGGCCCCCTTCCAATCCCTCTTCCCCGTCCTCTTCCCCCTTCCCCCCGAGCCCTCAAAACAGCCTGAACCGGTCGACTCCTCCACAAAAAACCTCTCCATTCCCCTCCTCACTCGCCATCCCTCCCTCTCTCCCTCCCTCCCTCCCTCCCTCCTCCCTCCCTCTCTCGCAGGACGCTTTTAGCCGCGGGGCCTTTACGAAACCTCGTCCGAAGTGGTACGCATCTCCCTCCCTCTCTCCCTCTCCCCCTCTCCCCCTCTCCCTCTCTCTCTCGCTCCCTCGCCCTCGCCTGGCCAGTCTGGGCGGCCGGGCCGTCCCGAACTCGCTCAGGGTGTGGAGCGTCGTCGGGTGGGCGGGCCCCTTGACGGCCTCGGGCGCGGCAGTTGCTCGATGCCAAGGGGGGCGTGGAGGAGGGGGGAGAGGGAAGGGAGATCGGGGGAGGGAAAAGGGTGGTGGGGGTGCAAGGGGGGCGAGAGAGGAGGGGGGGAGCGAGGCAGGGAGGGAGGGAGAGAGGGAGCGAAGGAGGGGGCGAGGGAGGGAGAGAAGGGGAGGGAGAGACGGGAGGGAGGGGAGGGAGAGAGGGAGGGAGAGAGCGAGACAACATGCTCTATCTCTCTCTCTCTCTCTCTCTCTCGCTCTGTCTCACTCTGTCTCTCTCTCTCTCTCTCTACACACACATACACACATACAGACATCCACACAGACATATATACGCACATGCTTACATCCATCCATCCATCCATCCATGCATGCATACATACATGTATACAAACATACATACGTGCATACCTACATACCTACATACCGACATGCCTACATATCTGAATGCACACACATTTACATGCATAGCCACACATGTATACACACACATACCTACCAACCTACCCACATACCTACCGACCTACATACATGCATACATACATACATACATACATGCATACATACATACATACAGACAAGCAAACACACATTCATACATACATGCATACATGCATACGTACATGCATACACCTACACCTACACCTACACCTACACCTACCCATACGCATACCTACATACAGTCATACATACTGCGTGCATGCATACATACATGCATGCATACATATATACATGCTTACATACATGCATATGCACACATACACACACGTACGTACGAACGTGCATTCATACATACGTACATACGTACAAACAGACATACATACATGCATACATACATACATACATACACACATACATACACACATACATACATAAATCAATACATACATACGTGCGTAAACACATACATACGTACATACATACATTCATTCTTACATACATACACACATATATACATACACACATGCTTACCCATACATACATACATAACTACACATACACATACACACATGCATACATACATACATACATACATTCATACATACATACATACATACATACACACATATATACATACACACATGCTTACCCATACATACATACATAACTGCACATACACATACACACATGCATACATACATACATACATACATGCATGCATACATGCATACATACATACATCTATACACATGCATACATACATACATAGACACATATACACATACACACATACATAAATGCATGTATACATACATACATTATGTTTGAATACACGCACGTACATACATACATGCATACGTACGTACGTTAGTACGTACATACAAGCATGCATCCATACGTTTTACACACATGCATACATACATAAGAGTGAAGGGCCAAACTGTTTTTCACTGTCCCTGGATGCACGGCTGAAGTGGGGTTCCGCGATGCGGACATGGACATACACTGGTTGAGGCCCACGCCCATACACACGCATACACACACATATATATATATATATATATATATATATGTTGGCGGTGCGTCGTGGCACGACCCCCCCCCCGCCCAGCACTACCGGGGGGTTTCGTGCACCACCGGGGGGGTTCGTGCAGCCCGCACCGGGTGCCGCCAGCGGCTTAGAACACCCCCCCTTGCCGCTTTACCGGGGGGGTTCGTGCAGGCCGCATTGGGTCCTCACCTGTCGTTTTAACGGGGGGGTTCGTGCAGGCCGCACTGCGTCTACCTGGGCTCCCCCCCCCCCCCTGTGGGAGTGGGGGGGTGGGATGTGGGGGGTGGGTATGGGGGGAGGAGGGAGGTGGAGGAGGAGGAGGAGAGAGAAGGAGAGAGAGGAGGTAGGGAGGAGGAGGAGGAGGAGGAGGAGGAGGAGGAGGAGGAGGTGGACGAGCAGGAGGAGGAACTGGCATTCCCTCTCGTATTGTGGGCTCGTGGCCACAATACGAGAGGCCGCGGCGCAACTCCCAAGAGCCGCTGTGGGGGGTCGACGGCGCTGCCGCGTAGAGAAGAGAGTGCGCCGTGTATCGGCACGGCCCTGGGATGCAATGCCGCCGCCGTGTTCTGGCCCGTCCTGGTAAGATTCGCGCGTCGGGGCTGGGGTTCGCGCGTGCCGGGAGCGCGCCGCTTACGGAGGGGTTGCGTCCTTACCGGGGGGTTTCGTGGCAGCCTACAGAGGTCGTGTTTACCGGGGGGGGTCGTTGCAGGCTCGCACCGGGAATGGCGCCAGCTCGAAACCCCCAGGAGAGAGTAGTACCGGGGGGGGGTCCTCCGCACCGGGCACCGCCGACATATATATATATATATATATATAGATATACATGCACATACATAGATATATGTGCATGTATAATATATATATATATATATATATATATATATATATATGTGCATGCGTACATCAATACATATACATGCACATTACACATACAACTATCCACATATACGAGACAGCGACAGAGACATCTACAGAGAGAGAGAGAGACAAATTAGCCTGACGAGAGACCCAACCATATGCGGTTGTGAATACCGTAACTGTGGAATCCCATCTTCGCCCGCGCTCCCTATGGGGCCACGAACCGTGTGAGGGGCGTGCCGAAATTCGTGGCGGGGTACGCAATACGAACAAAGACAGTCGGTCTGAGTGCGAGAGGCTGAGAACGGGTGAGCCTGAGCGCAACTGAGTGCGATTGTGAATGAGTCTGCGTGCGAATCACTACGTACACAAATCTCGACGCCCACGTCGGTACGCTCCTCGCGAGGATCGCGCCCGCTTCCTTCCCTTTCTTTTTCTGCCACTTTGCCCGCGCGCGCCGATGTCCATGGCTGCGGGCGCGGCGCCGCGCGCAGCCCCCGCGACGCGCGCCGGTCGCCCCGAACGGGTCCCGGCGACGCGCGCGGGTCGTCCGCTGCGCGCAGCAGGGAGAGCGAGCAGGCTGGCTGATAGCGGGCAAGGCTGCGGCCGCTGGGCAGAGTGACGACGAGGGCGAGCGAGGCTCCGGGCAGAGCGCAGCGCGAAATTCCCGGGGCGCGCGCCGGTCGCCCCGAGAGGGCCCCGGCGACGCGCGCGGGCTGCCCGCGGCGCGAAGCCAAACAGTCAGACCGTCGAGAAACGGCGAGGCTCGGACGTGTCGCTGTCCAAGTCAAGCCTCGCGGATAAACTCGGCGAAGCCCAGCTCCCTGGCGAGGGCCGTCGCCTCCCTCCTGCGCCGCTTCGTGCGCGTAGCAAACTGCTCCAGCTGCTTCCGCAATCCCTCCGGCGGCCCTGCCAGCAAGAACTCGATGCGCGGCGCCCGCATGAGCAGGAGGTCCTCGTGGCGCGCGGCGCGCGATAACAGCGCGTAGAGCTCCAGCCACCAGTCGTCGTCCTCCTTCTTGCCGTTCCCAACCTCATGGCGGCCGCAGTCCAGGATCACGCCTGGGCGACGTCGGCCGAGGGGGCAGCGCGCCAGACAGCCGACGGCCCAGGGCGAGAGTCCACGAGACCGAGAGAAGGTCTGGCTGCGGACCGCTCGCGCCCAGCAGCTCTGGCCGTAAACTGCCCCAGAGCGCCGTTCCCTCGCCCCGTCGCCTTCGCGCATGGTGCGCCCCTGGCACGCCGCCGTGGTGATGACCCTGCCGTGCGAGAAGGGGGGGCCCGTTCGTGTGACCTTGGAGGTGCGGAACGTGAACGGTTCCGACGTGCGAGGCTCGATGAACACCAGCGGGCCCGCGAGGTCCCCCGCGAGGCTCTCGTCGTGGCGCTCGAGGTCGTGCACGAAGGGCGCGCTCGAGTACTTCTCCATGTGCACCCAGAACCCCCGCGGCAAGTGCGTCAGATAGATCCTCTTCCCCCCGTCTCTCTCTCTCTCTCTCTCTCTCTCTCTCTCTGCCTTGTCGACGTCGCCCCGATCTCGAGGGTCCACGACGATGTCCACGATCTGCCCCTCGGCATCCTTGACGAGGCCGTTCTTGAGGTCCAGCGCCTCCAGGAGCCGGATCCGCATGCCCACGTGCACCAGGAGCAGTCCGTGCATGCCGCCGGTGTTCTTCGGGCTGGCACAGTTTAGCATCTTGGCGGCGTCCTCCCTGCTCATCGTCGGGGCAGACCTGTCGGCGGCCTGCACGAGGAAGAGAGGCTTCTTCAGGACGTCCGCGTCCCGCTGGGCACGCATGTTCATCCAGCGCGCCACGGTGTCCCAATAGGACCCAATCATGTGGCCGTTCTGGAACCTTTCCTCCCGGAGTCTACGATCATCGGGTTTCAGCTGCATGGCGTTCCACGTGGTCCGGATGGCCGGGGGGACCTGCTTGCCCGGCTTGCGCAGGAACGCCTTGAGGTCCCTGAGTTTCGGGTCCTTGAAGCGGTTGGACGCCTGAAGCTCGAAGCACAGCGGCGTGTTGCAGAAGAGCTTCATCACGGCCTGGCACTCTGGAGCGAGGTTGATGCCCGCCGCCGCCAGCTCCTCGAAGCTGGAGATGAAGGACACTTTGCCTCCCGTCGGCTTCAGCTGCAGGAAGTCTCCCAAGTGGATCACAGTAGGCATCCAGCCAAAGGCGCCGCCGACCTGGTCGTACTCCCGTTCCTCCGCGCCCCACTCGGCCTTGCGTCCCAGGTAGGACCGGAATGCCAGCATGTTGGACCTTAGATGGAGCTCCCTATGGGGCCACGAAACGTGTGAGGGGTGTGCAGCAATGACCCGAGGCCGCCATGCGAGCTGCGCCACTGGGACCTTCGGTGGAGCTCCCTATGGGGCCAAAACATGTGTGAGGTGTGCCAAAATTGGGCGAGGCCGCCATGCGAGCTGCGCCGCTGGGACCTTAGGTGGAGCTCCCTATGGGGCCACGGAACGTGTGAGGGGCGTGCCGAAATGACCCGAGGCCGCCATGCGAGCGGCGCCACTGGGAGTTTAGGTGGAGCTCTCTATGGGGCCACGAAACGCGTGATGGGGTGTGCAGAAATGACCCGAGGCCGCCATGCGAGCGGCGCCACTGGGACCTTAGGTGGAGCTCCCTATGGGGCCACGAAGCGTGTGAGGGTGTGCCGACATGACCCGAGGCTGCCATGCGAGCGGCGCCACTGGGACCTTAGGTGCAGCTCCCTATGGGGCCACGAAACGTGTGAGGGGTGTGCCGAAATGACCCGAGGCCGCCATGCGAGCGGCGCCACTGGGACCTTAGGTGGAGCTCCCTATGGGGCCACGAAACGTGTGAGGGTGTGCCGAAATGACCCGAGGCCGCCATGCGAGCGGCGCCACTGAGACCTTCCGAGGCCGCCATGCGAGCGGCGCCACTGGGACATCAGGTGGAGCTCCCTATGGGGCCACGGAAGGTGTGAAGGGTGTGCCGAAATGACCCGAGGCGGCCATGCGAGCGGCGCCACTGGGACCCTAGATGGAGCTCCTGGGGCTACGAAACGTGTGAGGGGTGTGTCATGATGCAGAAGCAAGGAGGGGGAGGAGGGAGGAGGCAGCGGGAGGAAGAAGGAAGGAATGAAGGAAGGAACGCGGGGCGCGGTCTCTTCAAAACGAGGACCCAACAACACAGGTTGGTTGGGAACAAAAAACAAAGAGAGAGAGAGAGATAATGAGAGAGAACGATGGAGAGAGAGAGAGAGAGATGGAGAGCTGGAGAGTCAGAAAGAGAGAGGGAGAGAGAGAGAGGGACGAGGAAAAGGATGATAATCGCGCGGGTGACCAGCGGCCGAACTAAAAAGAGCACATCCCGTACCCCCAAACGAGTCATGGATGGACAAGAAAAGGAGAGAAGTTGGGAGCGCGTGTGTGTGCGCGTGTGTGTGTGTGAGAGAGAGTGTGTGTGTGTGTGTGTGTGTGTGTGTGTGTGTGTGTGTGTGTGTGTGTGTGTGTGTGTGCGAGAGAGTGTGTGTGAGAGAGTGTGTGAGAGAGAGTGTGTGTGTGTGTGTGTGT
>CAUYUJ010012679.1:0-14594 GCA_963575745.1 Prorocentrum cordatum
GCCCGACCCGACCCGCCCGTCAGGGTCCGCCCGCCCGACCCGACCCGACCCGCCCGGTAGGACCCGCCCGCCCGACTCGGCCCGACCCGGCCCGCCCGTCAGGGTTCCCGCGTGTGGGCTCGATCATGCACAATACGTTAATGTCCCGCCCGCCCGACCCGCCCGTTAGGGTCCGCCCGCCCGACCCGACCCGACCCGCCCGCTAGGGCCCGCACGCCCGACCTGACCCGCCCGTTAGGGCTCTCGCGTGCGACTTCGATCACGCACCACACATTAATGTCCCACCCGTCCGACCCGACCCGCCTATCAGGGTCCGCCTGCCCGACCCGACCCGACCCGCTCGTTAGGGCCCGCCCGCCCGACCAGACCCGCCCCGCCCCGCCCGTTAGGGTTCTCGCGCGTGGGCTCGATCACGCACCACACTTCAATGTCCCGCCAGCCCAACGCGACCCGCCCGTCAGGGCCCGCCCGCCCGACCCGACCCGAACCGCCCGCTAGGGCCCGCCCGCCCGATCCGACCCGACCCGCCCGCTAGGATTCTCGAGTGTGGGCTCGATCACGCACACCGCGCTTTACCTTCCCGCCCGCCCGACCCGACCCGACCCGCCCGTTAGGGTCCGCCCGCCCGATCCGACCCGACCCGCTCGTTAGGGCCCGCCCGCCCGACCAGACCCGCCCCGCCCCGCCCGTTAGGTTTCTCGCGCGTGGGCTCGATCACGCACCACACTTTAATGTCCCGCCAGCCCAACCCGACCCGCCCGTCAGGGCCCGCCCGCCCGACCCGACCCGACCCGACCCGTTAGGGTCCGCCCGCCCGATCCGACCCGACCCGCCCGTTAGGGTTCTCGCGTGTGGGCTCGATCACGCACCGCACTTTAACGTCCCGCCCGCCCGACCCGACCTGCCCGTTAGGACCCGCCCGCCAGGACCCGAACCTTCTGGCCCCGTCAGGGTCCCCCGCACCCGCCGACAGACCCGTACCGTGGGGGTCTCAGCGCGTGGGCTCGATTCATGCACCATACTTGAATATCC
Source organism: Prorocentrum cordatum (assembly GCA_963575745.1). Lineage (NCBI taxonomy): Eukaryota > Dinophyceae > Prorocentrales > Prorocentraceae > Prorocentrum > Prorocentrum cordatum. The sequence continues at coordinate 1,033 of CAUYUJ010012679.1, forward strand.
CGCCCGCCCGACCCGACCCGCCCGTTAGGGCCCGCCCGCCCGACCCGACCCGCCTGTTAGGGTCCGCCAGCCCGCCACGCCCCGCCCCGCCCCGCCCCGCTCCTCCTTGGGGTCCCTGCTGCTCACCCATCCACACGCAGACTCATGCACCCTCACACTGGACCCGCTCGTACTCAGACCGACTCGCGGATGGACTTACGCTCAGACCCGCTCACACTCAGACTCACTCTTGCGCAAGCTCATCGTGCGCAGACAGACACACACTCGCACTCAATCATAGTCAAACCCGTCATGTTCAGAGTCGTTCGCCAGGCAAGCGTTCCGTTCCAGACCGCGCTTCCCATACCCACAGGGGGAGGGGCGACTGTGGACATATCCGGGTCCCTGGCGGGACCGACTGCAATGCATCCCCATCCGCCGCTTCCCGAGGTCCAGGCTCCAGGGCTCCAGGGCTCCTAGATGGGGTCGGCGTAGAGGCCTCCTCCTCGTCCTCCTCCCCCTTCTCCTCTCCTCCTTCTTCCTCTTCCTCCTCCTTTTCCTCGTCCTCCTTCTCCTCCTCGTCCTCCTCCTCCTCCTCTCCATCCTCCTCGTCCTCCTCGTCCTCCTCTCCATCCTCCTTCCTCTTCCTCGTCCTCCTCTCCATCCTCCTGCATTTCCTCTTTCTCCTCCTCCTCCTCCTCCTCCTCCTCCTCCGTTGCCATTTTGGCTCAAGGCCCCTCCGTCCCGCTGCAGCAGTAACGGGGGACTGCGCCGAGAGCGGGCAACCTTTCTTAAGGATTTCTGGCACGTCGGGTGCCAGCGGACACCTTTCCATCACGAATTTCCTTTTTCTCATTCCATGGGCCTCCGCGGCCGCGCTGGTCCTGCAGCCGCCGCCGAGGACACTGACGCCAAGAGCAGGAGCGTCGAACGCAGGTCTCATCGTGCTGGAGAGCGAGACGATCCTCAAGAACAGGATTCCTGGAAGCTTCACCGAGCTGCAGCAGGACCTCATCCCTCAGCTGTCTCGACGGCTGGTAGCCCATCCAGTGGTGGCTCAGTTGGAGGCAGCGTGGACAGTATCGTTCACAAGCACATGGAGCAGTTCAAAGGTCACATGGCCAAATATATGGAGACAGCCCTCCAGGACACGATGCAGTCTGTATGCGAGAAGCTGGGCACGATGGTGGAAAAACAACTCCAACCCCATGCGGAACGCATCGACAGACAACACGCCCAGCTTCAAGTGGTTCAAGGCAAGAATGAGGAACTCAGCCAAGAGCAAGAGGTCCTCAAGGCATCGGTTAAACAGCTGCAGGACATCACGGCCGTCGCAGAGCAGCAAACAGCGGCACCCATCGACGTGGCCAAGCTCATGGAGTGGAACCGCACCGTCGACCCCTCAGTCTTCATCCTGTCCTGCGATGTGGCGGCAGCTCCGATTAACATATTCAATGCACTCGACGAATGGTTGCAGGCAGCCAATGTCTCCAGGGACCAACTGCGACTGGTCGGCGACACACCGCAGAAGAAGTTCATCCTACAATGCATCGGAGGGGCTGCTGGTACTGCTAGAGCCAATGCGCTGCGGACATCCCTCAAGTTACCCTATAACCAAGGCTGGCGCCAATTTGAGGTGCTCGCTGTCAGCGGAGCTTGGACCGCCCTGTACGTCAACCCAGACAAGAACGCCAAGGACACTCGGAAGGAGATTCAGACCAAGAAGCTACTGGGACTGGTTCGGACGGCTGCGGCATCTTCGACAGTGGCTAGCACGCGTACTTCAGAATGCTGGGCAAGGAGACCGAAAGGACTGGTCTACATCGACCAGACAGCGATCGTTTCGGTGCAGGTTCAAGGCCCTGATGAAGCTACGAAGCTGGCATGGGACACACAGGTTGCAGAACGGCTCGGCATCGATTGGCAAGCAGTTACCACTCAATTCAAAGATTTGTGGAAGGAAGTTGACACATCAGATTGGTCGTGTTCCTAATCAGCGTTTCGCACCGTGGGAACTCCAGGCATCTTCGCACCACGTTGGCATTGTCTGCTGGAACGCCCACGGACTTCTATTGCGTCGGGATCATGCACGGCGTCGCCGGAAAATTGCAATTGTGGCTGACCTTCTTCGCAAGCGTAACGTTGTTATCATTCAAGAGGTCCATGGCTTTGAGATCTCATTGACCAACTACCTGAACCAGTTCAACGTGAACTACAAGATTCATTTTTCGGGGACGGACCGTCCCAGCACAGGCGGGGTGGCGATCTTGATTCCATGGTATGACGATCGCACTGTGGCGGCTGCTGGGGCTTCGGGACCCCCTCGCCTCCGCCATCGCACCCTGGACGATGGAAGAGCCATCATGACGAGCATCGAGAACCCTGTGACAAAGGGCGAAGTTCGCATCATGAATATACACAATTACGATATTTCGGAGGCGGGTCGTACAAAGATCAAACGGGTCTGGAAGGAAAGTACTGCCTGGGCGAAGCGCGACCCGTTGAAGCACACATTCATTGTTGGTGGCGACTTCAATATGACTGATGTTCCGACGGAGTCCATTTTGTATCTGCAACCGAAACAAGCGAGGAGATCGGAGGCAGGCCGTGCCAACCGCTCGGAGCCGTTCTGGCGTGAGCTCTTCAATGATGCGGCGATGCTCGAGATTTGTTCGCCAATTCCGACTCATTACACTGCTGATAACAATACTTTGAGAACTATTGATCGTTTTTCCCGGAAAGGGCGCGGGCCCAGGGTTCTCTTTTAGTAGGTAAACCTGTCCCCCGGTGCCAACTTGAGGGAGGCCGGCGAATTTTTTCCCTGATAAATAACGAGGTCGAAGGAGGCCGGCGAATTAAAATTTGAGGATGTCTCGAGCGAAACGCTTGTTTTTGAAATCCCGATCGATAAATCACAGGGTGCGGGCCACTTTTTCGTGTGTTGAGGATGTCTCGAGCGAAACGCTTGCTCCGCAGAGTTTGCCGAGGATGTCTCGAGCGAAACGCTTGTTTTGCAGAGCCGACCGCGACGCGGAAAAGCGCCCCGCGCGAAGGAATTTCGATGATGTCTCGACTAATTCGTTTGTTTTTGTACGATTTCCTGGAATTTTGGCAGGATGTCTCGAGCGAAATGCACGACCCCACCCTAGCACGACCATACCCCAGCACGACCACACCCCAGCACGACCAGACCCCAGCACGACCCCACCCCAGCACGACCCCACCCCAGCACGACCATACCCCAGCACGACCACACCCCAGCACGACCCGACCCCAGCACGACCCTACCCCAGCAAGACCACACCCCAGCACGACCACACCCCAGCACGACCTCACCACAGCACGACCACACCCCAGCACGACCACGCCCCAGCACGACCACGCCCCAGCACGACCACGCCCCAGCACGACCACACCCCAGCACGACCACACCCCAGCACGACCACACCCCAGCACGACCACACCCCAGCACGACCCCACCCCAGCACGACCCCACCCCAGCACGACCCCACCCTAGCAAGACCACACCCCAGCACGACCACACCCCAGCACGACCTCACCACAGCACGACCACACCCCAGCACGACCACGCCCCAGCACGACCACGCCCCAGCACGACCACGCCCCAGCACAACCACCCCCCAGCACGACCACCCCCCCAGCACGACCACACCCCAGCACGACCACCCCCCAGCACGACCACACCCCAGCACGACCACTCCCCAGCACGACCACACCGCCTTGGTTGAGTGGTTGCCTGTCGTCGTGGAATGTTTCGTGGGGAGTCTCGTGGAATGTTTCGCGGGGTGTCTCCTGGAATGTTTCGTGAGGTGTCTCGCGGAATGTTTCGTGAGGTGTCTCGTGGGATGTTTCGTGAGGTGTCTCGTGGGATGTTTCGTGAGGTGTTGCCCCGTTGGGTATCGTGAAAACGTGCCCATGCTCCACATGTCTATATCCCTTTCCGGGTTCGTGGGTCCATCATGTTTTGTTTCTATTGAATCGGCCTTCGCCATTGAGACTGAGATGGACGTGGAGGTGACCCAGGATGCCTTCACACTGAATGCCAAGCAGCTGAGCGACCATGCGATCATCAAACTTCGGATGGCTACTCGACGATCGCCTGCTTCGGCCCATCAGCGCATCCCATCATTCATCTTTGAGAGCGAGGAGTATCGTGCTGCTCTCGAGAGATGCATCGACGGTTGCAACTATGAGATGATGGAGCCGTACCGCCAATGGGAAGTGATCAAGGAACTTATGACGGCGGCGGCGGAGACTGCCCGTAATGAGCTCTTGGCCAAGGAAGTCACAGGAGAAGGTGACATCCCGAGGAGAGCGACCTTACTGGCCTATGGTGCGGCGGCTCGCGCGGTGTGGCGCCAGGATGCGCGGCTGGCCAACAAGCTGATCAACCACGCGATTGTCGGCGAGAGGGAGCTCCACATCGAGGCGCACGAGGTGAAGCTGAGGCAGCCCGACACGTTCCACAACCGGGTGAAGGAAGCGCAGGCAGCCATGTTGGACCGCGAAGCTGCTGCACTGGAGCGTCAGGGTGCAGGGCGAAATACCAAGCGGAGTGCGACGGTGATGGTGCAGCGGGCGCTCCTGTGGAACAACACCAAGCGGATGCTGATACTGGCTGGTGCGAGGCAGGGCCAGATGACCCACATGACAGTGTCGGGGGCGCAGGCTCCTGAGGAGGTTGAGGTGGTGCGGGATCCCAGCTCCATGGTAGAGGCTCTGAAGAAGCACTGGGAACCCGCCTTCACGGCTTCCCCTGTGCGTGAAGACCTGATCGGCCCCTTCCTGGATCGCTGCATGCCCGAGATGGATAACGCGCTGCTGCAGATCCCCACAATCGACAACCTTCGATTCGTCTTCAAAAGGGCGAAGGACTCAGCTCCTGGACCTGATCGACTTCCAGCTCGCGCTTGGCGCGGCCACCCGCAGTTGATCATGGTGCTCCATAAGGTGATGGAAGAGATGGCCAGCGGGCGGCGGCCGCCTGAGCACTTCAACGACTGCCTCTTGGCGTTCCTGCCCAAGGGCGACGAGCCGTCGGACCTCGTGGACTGCGCGAGATCGCCTGAGTGCACGAGGCCCCTTGCTTTAAAGAACTCCGACAGCAAAGGAGTGGCCGCTGCGGTCAACCTGTATCTAGCTGGTGTCGTTGCTAAGGAAACCCATGGAGTCCAGAAAGGGTTCGTTGCTGGAAGGAAGTTTGGCGAGCACATTGTTGCTCTCGACGCCGAATGTCGGCGGGCGGGGCTCCTTCCAGCGGCGGCCGAAAGACTCCCAGGGTTCTTTAGTTTCGATGTGCGTGCTGCCTTCCCGAGCATGTCTCAACTTTTCCTCCGTCGTACGCTTGAGCGGTTTCGTCTCCCCCCTCCTACTACAACATGCTCGACGGGCTGGCACGCGACGCCCTCGGGCACGCCCGCGTGGGTGAAAAAGTAGAGCCACTTTTTTCTATCACGTCAGGCGTCCCCAAGGGTGCCCATTGTCGGGGAGTCTCTGGGCGCTTGGTTTCGATCCTTGGGTGCGTTGTCTGGCCATGGCGTTTCCGTCGGAGCAAATGGGGGCCCTCGGGGGCTGCGCCGACGATATTGGCGCGGTCGCAATGACCATCCAGAGTGCTAAGCACATGCGCAGCACGTTCGAGCAAGCCGAGCAGCTTGCCTCTCTCCAGCTCCAGCCCAGTAAGTGTTGCTTCGTCCCTCTCTGGGCTCCGTGTGATGAGTTGACGATTTGTAACGCGAGAGAGGCCCTCGCTGATGTTGCCCCAGGGTGGGAGAATTTCAGAATTGTGGGCGCTGCAAAGTACCTCGGGGTTTGGCTCGGCCCTGAGGCCGACCTTCGGGCCCAGTGGAAAGCTCCTGGCCAGAAATGGTGGTCTAGGTGCCGAGAGATAGCGCTGTCTCGGGCACCCTCTGAAGCTTCCTGCCGTCTCTACCTTATGGTTGTCCTTCCATGCCTCTCGTATGTTGCCCAGTTTTTTCCTCCTGACCCCCACCTCCTCTCCAAGGAAAGCCTGGCGTTGCACAAGCTGCTTCGCATCCCCCCCCCAACGCTTTTCGCATAGATGAGCTCCTGGGACTTGGTCGTTGGATGACATCAGCAGCACCACTGCCAGTAGAGCTCTCATGCGTATCCAATGCGTGGCGTGCAAGCCACATCACATTTGGAGGATGGGGGAGCGTCGGTGAGCGGTTGAGGACGGCGGCGGAGGACTTCGGTACGATCATAGACCTAGTGCGCCAGGAGTGGTCGCCAAGCTTTTGGAAACGTCGCGTTTCAATTGCCCAGTTTTTCCCGGAAAGGGCTCAGGCCCAGGGTTCTCTTTTAGTAGGTAAACCTGTCCCCCGGTGCCAACTTGAGGGAGGCCGGCGAATTTTTTCCCTGATAAATAACGAGGTCGAAGGAGGCCGGCGAATTAAAATTTGAGGATGTCTCGAGCGAAACGCTTGTTTTTGAAATCCCGATCGATAAATCACAGGGTGCGGGCCACTTTTTCGTGTGTTGAGGATGTCTCGAGCGAAACGCTTGCTCCGCAGAGTTTGCCGAGGATGTCTCGAGCGAAACGCTTGTTTTGCAGAGCCGACCGCGACGCGGAAAAGCGCCCCGCGCGAAGGAATTTCGATGATGTCTCGACTAATTCGTTTGTTTTTGTACGATTTCCTGGAATTTTGGCAGGATGTCTCGAGCGAAATGCACGACCCCACCCTAGCACGACCATACCCCAGCACGACCACACCCCAGCACGACCAGACCCCAGCACGACCCCACCCCAGCACGACCCCACCCAGCACGACCATACCCCAGCACGACCACACCCCAGCACGACCCGACCCCAGCACGACCCTACCCCAGCAAGACCACACCCCAGCACGACCACACCCCAGCACGACCTCACCACAGCACGACCACACCCCAGCACGACCACGCCCCAGCACGACCACGCCCCAGCACGACCACGCCCCAGCACGACCACCCCCCAGCACGACCACCCCCCCAGCACGACCACCCCCCAGCACGACCACCCCCCAGCACGACCACACCCCAGCACGACCACTCCCCAGCACGACCACACCCCAGCACGACCACACCCCAGCACGACCACACCCCAGCACGACCCGCATCGATAAATCACAGGGTGCGGAGCACCCCAGCACGAACCCACCCCAGCACGACCCCACCCCAGCACGACCCCACCCCAGCACGACCACGCCCCAGCACGACCACGCCCCAGCACGACCACGCACCCAGCACGACCACGCCCCAGCACGACCACGCCCCAGCACGACCACGCCCCAGCACGCCACGACCACGCCCCCAGCACGACCACCCCCCAGCACGACCACCCCCCAGCACGACCACCCCCCAGCACGACCACCCCCCAGCACGACCACGCCCCAGCACGACCACACCCCAGCACGACCACTCCCCAGCACGACCACACCCCAGCACGACCACACCCCAGCACGACCACCCCAGCCGACCACACCCCAGCACGACCACACCCCAGCACGACCCGATCGATAAATCACAGGGTGCGGAGCACCCCAGCACGAACCCCACCCCAACCCACCCCAGCACGACCACGCCCCAGCAGACCACACCCAGCACGACCACGCACGACCACTCCCCAGCACGACCCCACCCCAGCACGACCCCACCCTAGCACGACCACACCCCAGCACGACCACACCCAGCACGACCACGCACGACCACACCCCAGCACGACCCACCCCAGCACGACCACACCCAGCAAGACCACACCCAGCACGACCACACCCCAGCACGACCTCACCACAGCACGACCACACCCCAGCACGACCACGCCCCAGCACGACCACGCCCCAGCACGACCACGCCCCAGCACGACCACCCCCAGCACGACCACCCCCCAGCACGACCACCCCCCAGCACGACCACCCCCCAGCACGACCACACCCCAGCACGACCACTCCCCAGCACGACCACACCGCCTTGGTTGAGTGGTTGCCTGTCGTCGTGGAATGTTTCGTGGGGTGTCTCGTGGAATGTTTCGCGGGGTGTCTCGTGGAATGTTTCGTGAGGTGTCTCGTGGAATGTTTCGTGAGGTGTCTCGTGGGATGTTTCGTGAGGTGTCTCGTGGGATGTTTCGTGAGGTGTTGCCCAGTTGGGTATCATGAAAACGTGTCCATGCTCCACATGTCTATATCCCTTTCCGGGTTCGTGGGTCCATCATGTTTTATGGCTCTCGAGGAGCCGCTGAATGAATTTCCGACGGGGATCCAGACAAGAGCGAAACGGTCCCCTGTCACAATGTCGCGAATCCCTCGACCAATCTTCCGTCGAGCCATTGCCGACGCTACGGAGCTACTGCATGCTCCTGTCGCGGCCGACGGAGAGAGTCGGCGGAAAAGGCTCGGCCCCAGCAGACAGACTCGTCTCCTTCGGTCTCTCTGCGCTGCTCTGCTCCCTGACTCCATTCCTAACCTTCTCGCTCGTCGTCTTCCGAAGTGGATATTTGATCAGCAATTGCCTGATGCTGCGGAGCTTGCCATTCGCTGGTCGACTCTCAAAGCTGCGCTTTCCTCCCGCCCCCCCTCTTTCGTATGGCCCCATCTCAAGACCCTCGCGGGAGCGTGGATCACTTCCTCGCGTGTTGGAATCTTGACTCCCAAGGGCTGCCGTTTCGGGTGCAGCGATGAGGTCTTAGGGATCGAAGTTCGCGCACCTGACTCGATTGGCCACTACCTCCGGTGTCCTCGTCTCTCTCATTTGTGCGCACTCCCACGAGCGGTGATTCCACAGGACCCGCTAATCCGTCTTGGGCTTGGTCCAGCTTCTGCCTATAATGTAGCCTGCGAGTATGATCCCATCGATATCTGTCGGTGTAATCATCTCTGTGTCCTCGCGTTTCATATATATCATAAATTAAGGTGTGAGCTCGCTGCGAACCCGCACCTCCAAGGAACCTACACTACGTCTTTTCGCGCCAGGCATGCAGCCCTGACGTGCATCGACACCAATGCGGCTGCGAGAGCTTCCGCCAGGCAGCCGCCTCGTCGTGTTGCTCTTGCCCCTGCTGTCCTTCGTGCCTCATCTCCTCCAGGGCTGGAGGGCAGCGGAGTGTTTACCCCAAGCTAGAGTGACTTCCCAGGGACGCACCTCAGAGGGTACGTGCGCTCCTCCTCCTCCTCCTCCTCCCCCTCCTCTTCCCTGCCCGAGCGGGTCTGCCCGAACCAAGTGCCGACGTATTCCCACGCCCCCAGGTCATTTTGAACCGCGACCCCGGGTCTTTCCTACCCAACCAGGTCAGCCCAACCAAACGGGCATTCCCAAACCACAACGGCCGGGTCTTCCCAAACAAAGCGGGCCTTCCCAAACCGACTGGGCCTTCCCGAACCACGAGGCACGGGTCTTCCCAAACCAAACTCGGGTTTTCCCAAACCAACAGGGTCTTCCCAAACCGAACGGCCAGGTCTTCCCAAACCAACCGCGTTTTCCCAAACCGCAGCCCTGGGCCTTCCCAAACCTCACACAGGCCTTCCCTAACAAACCGGGTCTTCCCAAACCACAACGTCCGGGTCTTCCCAAACCAACCGGGCCTTCCCACGCCAACTCCCCGGGTCTTCCCAAACCTAAACGGGTCTTCCCAAACCAACCGGGTCTTCCCAAACCAACATCTGGGTCTTCCCGAACCAACCTCCGGGTCTTCCCAAACCAATTCCCCGGGTCTTCCCAAACCAAACGGGTCTTCCCAAACCAACCAGGTCTCCCCAAACCAACCTCCGGGTCTTCCCGAACCAACTGGGTCTTCCCAAACCAAACGGGTCTTCCCAAACCAAACCCGGGTTTTCCCAAACCAACCGGGTCTTCCCAAACCAACCTCCGGGTCGTCCCACACCAACCGGGTCTTCCCGAACCAACTCCCTGGGTCTTCCCAAACGAACCGGGTCGTCCCAAACCAACCAGGTCTTCCCAAACCACGTGCCCGAGTCTTCCCAAACCAACTGGGTCTTCCCAAACCAACCGGGTCTTCCCAAACCAACATCCGGGTCTTCCCAAACGAACCGGGTCTTCCCAAACCACACCGGGTCTTCCCAAACCAAAGCCTACGTCACCAAAGCCCAAGTTTGGTTTGGGAAGACCCGTTTGGTTTGGGAAAGACGCCCCTCCGGGAGGGGATGCGAAGCACTGAGTTAGGTCGGGAATGAGGTCCCCCCCCCGCTCCCGAAGCACTGAATTAGGTCGGAAATGACTCCCCCCCCCCTTCCCCCGCAGAGCGAAGCTTGAGCGAGCTCGAGCCCACGCTCTCAGAAACTCACACGCCGGATCGGCGGATTTTGCGATCAGTGACAAGTTTGAAGGAGGCCGGCGGAATTATTTTTGAGGATGTCTCGAGCGAAACGTTTGTTTTTCATAATTGGTGGAGGATGTCTCGAGCGAAACGCTGGTTTTGCAGAGTTGGGGGATGTCTCGAGCGAAACACTAGTTTTTTACCGCAAAGGGCGCGGCCCCAGGGTTATCTTCTAGTTTTGTAAATTATCCCCGGTGCCATCGGTTCGATAAAAAAACAAGGTGAAGTCCAATTCGGCGTGAAAAAATGCATTCCGCGCGTGCCCGCTCGAGGATGCTCGATAAATAAAGGGGTCCGCGGACCCCCGTGTTCCTTTTAAAAAACAAAGTGAAGTCGAATTCGGCGCGGAAGGTGCGTGTCGTGCGTGCCCGCTCGAGAAAAGTAGACCCCCAATTTCGGATCCTCGATGAATAACGGGGTCCGCGGACCCCCGTTTTCCGCTATAAGTTACCCTGGCGACGTACCCAACCCTTGCGCAATGCGGGGCAGGAGTAGCTTGGGAGATTTGGCGAGAAGGCGGCGACGTGACATGGGCGCATCTATTTCTGCGAGCGGCATTTGAAAGGTTCGCAGGTCCCCAATCAAGGGAAACACGATGAGTAACTAAGTGACCCCCTGAGTCATTAAGGAAGACGCAAGGTCCAACAGGAGACGGTGGGCAAGGGGCTTGAAACGTCGGCGGGGCATCCACAACATGACATGCCCCCCAAGGACGGCGAGGCCGCGCTCAGGTCTGCGAGCTGCCTCACTCAGCCGGACCCACCAACAGCCTTCAAAAGTGGCGAGCCCAGCAGCAACCCTCGAAAGTGGCGACAGTTTCGCAGATCGCAGCCCCCCAGGGACGGGGAGGTCCCGCTCAGATCCCCGCGGTGCTTCAGTCCGCATGACCCACCAGCAGACCCCGAAAGTGGCGGCAGTGTCGCAGATCGCAGCCCCCCAGGGACGGCGAGGTCCCGCTCAGATCCGCACGGTGCCTCACTCCGTTGGGCCCACCCGCAGCCCTCGAAAGCGGCGACAGTGTCGCAGATCGCAGCCCCCCAGGAACGGCGAGGTCCCGCTCAGATCCCCGCGGTGCCTCATTCCGCTGGACCCACCAGCAGCCTTCGGAAGTGGGGACAGTGTCGCAGATCGCAGCCCCCCAGGGACGGCGAGGTCCCGCTCAGATCCCTGCGGTGCTTCAGTCCGCAGGACCCACCAGCAGCCCTCGCAAGAGGCGACAGTGTCGCAGATCGCAGCCCCCCAGGAACGGCGAGGTCCCGCTCAGATCCCCGCGGTGCTTCAGTCTGCAGGGCCCACCCGCAACCCCCGAAAGTGGCGGCAGCGTCGCAGATCGCAGCCCCCCAGGGACGGCGAGGTCCCGCTCAGATCCCCGCGGTGCCCCAGTCCGCAGGACCCACCAGCAGCCCTCGGAAACGGCGGCAGTGTCGCAGATTGCAGCTCCCGGGACGGCGAGGTCCCGCTCGGATCCGCGCGGTGCCTCACTCCGCTGGACCCGCCAGTAGCCCTCGAAAGTTGCGACGGTGTCGCAGATCGCAGCCCCCCAGGGACGGCGAGGTTCCGCTCAGACCCCCGCGGTGCCTCAGTCCGCGGGGCCCGCCGCCAGTCTTCGAAAGCGGCGGCAGCGTCGCAGATCGCAGGCTCCCAGGGGCGGCGAGGTCCCGTTTAGATCCCCAGGGCCCCTCAGACCGCGGGACCCACCAGCAGCCATCGAAAATGGCGACCGCGTCGCAGATCGCAGCCCTCCCAGGGGCGGCGAGGTCCCGCTCAGATCCCCGCGGTGCTTCAGTCCGCGGGACCCACCAGCAGCCATCGAAATTGGCGAAAGCGTCGCAGATTGCAGCCCCCCAGGGACGGCGACGTCCCGCTCAGATCCGCGAGGTGCCTCACCCTGCTGCACCCGCCAGCAGCCCTCGAAAGTGGTGACAGCGTCGCAGACCGCAGCCCCCCAAGGACGGCGAGGTCCCGCTCAGATCCCCGCGGTGCCTCAGTCCGCAGGACCCACCAGCAGCCTTCGAAAGTGGCGACAGCGTCGCAGATCGCAGCCCCCAGGGACGGCGAGGTCCCGCTCGTGCCCCCGCGGTGCCTGAGTCCGCGCGACCCACCAGCAGCCTTCGAACGTGGCGGCAGCGTCGCAGATCGCAGCCCCCCCCGCTCAGATCCGCGTGGTGCCTCAGTCCGCAGGGCCCACCGGCAGCCCTCGGAAGTGGCGGCAGCGTCGCAGATCGCAGCCCCCCAGGGGCGGCGAGGTCCCGCTCAGATCCCCGCGGTGCCCCAGTCCGCAGGACCCACCAGCAGCCCCCGGAAGGGGCGACAGCGCCGCCGATCGCAGCCCCCCAGGGACGGCGCACACACACGCACACACGCACACACGCACACACGCACACGCGCACGCACACGCGCACGCACACGCACACGCACACGCACACGCACACGCACACGCACACGCACACGCACACGCACACGCACACGCACACGCACACGCACACGCACACGCACGCGCACACGCACGCGCGCACGCACGCGCACACGCACACGCACGCGCACACGCACACGCACACGCACACGCACACGCGCACGCGCAAGCGCACGCACGCGCACGCGCACACGCACACGCACACACACACGTACACGCACACGCACACGCCACGCCACACGGCACCTCCGCACACGCAAGCACACACGCACGGACTCACCGCGCGACGCGCCACGCGCACGCATACGCGCACGCACGCGCACACGCACACGCACACACATCTCATACGCACAGCACACAGCACGCGCACGAACGCAACAACGCACACGAACACCCACGCACCACGCCACGACGCGCACGACGCGCACGCGCACGACGCACACGCGCACGACGCGCACGCGCACGACGCGCACGCGCACGACGCGCACGCGCACGACGCGCACGCGCACGACGCGCACGCGCACGCGCACGCGCACGCGCACGCGCACGCGCACGCGCACGCGCACACGCACACGCACACGCACACGCACACGCACACGCACACGCACACGCACACGCACACGCACACGCACACGCACACGCACACGCACACGCACACGCACACTCGCACACACGCACACACGCACACACGCACACACGCACACACGCACACACGCACACACGCACACACGCACACACGCACACAAGCGCACGCGCGCACACGCACACGCGCGCACACACACGCACGCGCGCACGCGCACACGCGCACGCGCGCACACACGC
>CAUYUJ010012680.1:0-5000 GCA_963575745.1 Prorocentrum cordatum
TACTACTACTACTACTACTACTACTACTACTACTACTACCACTACTACTTCTACTACTACTACTACTACGTACTACTACTACTACTACTACTACTCCTACTACCACTACTACTACTACTAAGGACGCGATCAATACGACTACCACGACTACAACAACGACTACTACTACTACGACCGCTACTCTTACGACTCCGACTATTGCTAGTACTACTACTACTACACTACTACTACTACTACTACTACTACTACTACTACTAGTACCACTACTACTACTACTACTACTACTACTACTACTACTACTTCTACAACTACAACTACAACTACTAGAACTACTACTACTACTACTACTACTACTACTACTACTACTACTACTAGTACTACTACGAAAAGCCACTACCAGCGCTGCTACGACGACGACGACGACGACGACTACTACTACTACTACCACTGATACTACTACTACTACCACTACTACTACTACTACTACTCCAACTACTCTTACTACTCCTACTACCACTGCTACCCATACTACCACTGGCTGCCACGTGCACCACATCGCCGCGGCTCGACCACGTTGGGGCGAGCGCCCTGCGGCTGCCCCATTACTCTACAATGAGACACGCGCCGAGCGGGGCGCGAATAAAGGCGGGGCGCGCACCGCGGATTGACGAAGTTGCAGCGCCGCGGCCACGGCACATCGAGACGAACCTGGCCCAAAACAGCCACGGGGCGCACGGCGCGCGGGGCTGCCCCGGCACCGCCCGACCCGGACGTGGCCGCCAGGGCGCATCAAGACGGGCTTGACCCAAAACAACAGAAGTCGCGCAGCGCGCGAGGCTACCCCAGCACCGCCCGACCCCCGAAGCTCGGGAGGCTCCACGCGGCAAGAGCCCACAGCGAGAAACGGGGCGGGGCAAGCCAAAATAGCCAGTCACTTAGTGGAGGCATCGAGGGCTGCGCGGCAACGCTGCGGACGGCCCGCGGACCACGGGGCGGCCCTAATGCTACGGAATAGCACAGGGCGCGCAAGGGAGGCGACGGCGGAGCCTGAGTCAGCCACAAGTCGGTGCGCCCTGGCGATCATTAAAGTTGGCGCAGCGCTGAGGTAGCGCGCAGCGACATGGCAGGCGCGCAGCCACTCACTCACTCTTTCGAGCCTTGAAGCCCTGGGGTCTCAGAGCCACTCGGTTTCGCGCGGGAGGACCTCGGGCGGGAACGCACGAACCACCCCCCCGACCCACTGACTGCCCTCCGCCGCGGGGCCAAACAGCTTTGCCTCGATGCCAGGCGGTGTGCCCACAGGCGGCGGCGGCGGTACCTCCGCGCTGGTCAGCGCCGCGGGTTTGGGTGGCGGCGGCGGGCCCACTCTCCCTGCATCACCCATCCTCAGGTCCTTCTGCGGCCCGTCAACGGGGGGGGCACTCGGGGCTGCCCCTGCATTCCCCCCGCTGGCAAGGCTGCCGACCTCCAGCTTGCGACGCTGCTCGTAGTTCAGTACCGCCATCCTCGCCTCGACGATCTTCTTGCGATTCATCCTGTTCCTGGCCTTCTTGCTGTAGCCCGCCCACGCAGGGTGAAACCCCGCGCTATCTGCGAGCACATGTCGCACCAGTCGAACTCAGGTATCCTTTCCCACGAGAGGTCGTTCATCAATACCCAATGTTCCTCCCATTGCCCACCAGTCGAATCAGGCGAGTACTTCCTGAACACTGTGCCCAGTGCAAGGGGCAATACCTGCGGATGGTATTGCAGCAGGTCCGTGAGCTTGCTACATCGACTACCACTACTTCCACTACTACTACTACCACTACTACGACCACTACTATCACTGCTACTATTACTACTACTACTACTACTACTACTACTACTACTACTACTACTACTGCTACTACTACTACTACTACTACTACTACTACTACTACCACTACCACTACCACTAACCACTACTACTACTACTACTACTACTTACTTACTACACTACTACTACGATACTACTTACTTACGATACTACTACTAACTACTACTAACTACTACTACTACTACTACTATTTACTACTACTACTAATACTACTACTACTACTACTATACTACTACTATTTTTCTTACTGCTGCTACTGCTACTACTACTTTACTACTACTCTACTACTACACTATTATTACTACTACTAGATATTACTACTACTACTACTACTACTACTACTACTACTACTACTACTACTACTACTACTACTACGACTACTACTACTACTACTACTGCGACGACTACGACTACTACTACTAATACTACTACTACTACTACGACGACGACGACGACGACTACTACTCCTACTACTATAACTACTACTACCACGACTAGAACTACTACTACCACTACCACTACCACTACCACTACCACTACTACTACTACCACTACTACTACTACTACTACTACTACTACTACCACCACTACTCCTACTACTACTGCTATTACTACCACGACGACGACTACTACTACTACTACTACCACCACTACTGCGAATACTACTACTACTACTACTACTACTACTACTACTACTACGACTACTACTATTGCAACTACGGATACGACTATTACTACTACGACCACGACTACGACTACTACTACGACTACGACTATTACGAGTACAACTACCACTACTACTACGACAACGACTACGACGCCTACGGCTACGACTACGAAGTTTACTACTACTACTACTACTACTACTACTACTACTACTACTACTACTGCGACTACTACTACTACTACTACTAACTTCACATACTAACTTTACTTTAACTATTACACTATCTACTACGCTAGCTAGTACTCCTTTCACCACCACACTACTATCTACTACTACTACTACTGACTACGACACGACACCGTATCGACGACTTATACCCACCACCACCCACCACCCGGATCTACTACTACTTAATAACACTACTACGACTACTTACGGTATACTAACCACACTACTACTGATTACTCTAATCATACACTATACACACTACTACTACTACTACTACTACTATAGTACTAATAGTACTACTAGTTACTAATTTCGTCACACTACACTATTACACTACTATAATACTACTACACTACTACCACCTACTACCTACCCATACTACTACTCATACACCACTACTACTAGCTACTACTACTACTACTACTACTACTACATACTACTAGTTACTACTACTACCACACTAATAAATACTACTACTGCTATACTATATACTACTACTACTAATAATACTACTACTACTACTACTACTACTACTACTACTACTACTACTACTACTACTACTACGACTCATGATGATAATGATACTAATAAGAATAATAATAATAAGAATAACAATAACCAGCATTGTTATTATTATTATGTTACCGATCGGAAGAAAGGATCCTCCTCCCCCTTCTCCTCAGGACCGTTTCCGTATAGATAACCCTTGCCCATCGCACCCCCAGACGTGTGGGCAGGGCGGGCCAGGCGTTTCGCAAGAGACGTCCACTCAATTTCTATGGCGGGCCGTTATCAAAATATGACTGTCGCCGTAGCGTCGCGCACATTCGCAACAGATCTACCCATGAACGGCAGATCAGTCATCAGGCTGGGAAGTTCGTAACGCTTCACCCATGGATTGCAGATGGTTTTCAAAATGTGGATATCGCGCAAGCGTCGCGCACATTCGTATGTTCAAGGATGGGGGGCGGTTCGGTTTCACAATGCGACTCTCGGATCAGCGTCGCACGCACTCGTCTGGAAAGTTTGCAAAGGTTTCGAGGCTTCGTATGGCTGAAGTCAAAGGAACGGTGTTCTGGCATGGCTTCAGATCGTCAGGACCCAGTGGTCATGTTGATTGCGCGATCTTGGGTTGTCAGGACGCAGCGGTCACCTGAAGTCCCAGGAAAGGTGTTTCGACAGGACTGAGGACTATCAGACGGTTGTGTTCCACTGTGGCACTTCCCGCAATGAAACAAATCTAGGGACCTGCGAAAAGGGAACTTGGAGGGAGGGTGTATTCCAACAACGTTGATGCGCCTTGGGTTTACATTGGTCCTCATCCTCCTCCTGCTCTCCTTCCTTCTTCTCCTCCTCCTCCTCATCATCATCATCATCATGATCATCAGCATGATGATCATCATCATCATCATCAATCATCATCATCATCATCATCATCATCATCATCATCATCATCATCAACAGCATCATCATCACCATCATCAGCAACAGCATCATCACCATGATCATCATCAACATCATCATCGTCATCAGGATCATCATCATCAGCATCATCATCATTATCCTCTTACTCCTCCTACGCTCTGAAATGAGCGGCGCTCTGCTAACGCACACAAATGGAATCCGAATCCCAGATTGATGTGTTCCCATGTTCCAATTAGCAGAGCGCCGCTCTGCAAACTAAGCAAGAAACATTCTTTCCAGATGTCTGGATTCCCTGAATTACCATTTGCAGGACGCCGCGATGCAAAATAGAAGCAGAACCAGCGTGGAATGTTGCGAGCATGACTTCGAGCACTTAGCAAAGCGACAGTTTGCAAATACACGCCGAAGAGATGCAGAACTGATTCGGGTTCTCTCTGGCGGCGCGGAATAAAAGGGCGACAGTCTGCTAAGCGGCCAGCCCAAAAATACACCCAAAAGAGTGCCAAAAGAAGCGCAATCCTCCTCCCCAGACTATTTTTTCCATGTTTAAACATTCCTCCTGTGGGATGACACGCCCGCCTTGACCGTACGCTCCAGAATCCCGCATCTCCTCAGCGCGACAAAACAGGCATGCCAAAAATACCCCAAAATAGTGCCAAAATAATCGCAACAATCGCCCCAAGACTATTGCTTTACTATGTCTGGATATCCCTCCTGTCGAAGGACACGCCCGACTTGACCACATAGGCTCCAGCTCCTCCTCCTCCTCCTCCTCCTCCTCCTCCTCCTCCGCCTCCTCCTCTCCTCCCCCTCCCCCTCCTC
>CAUYUJ010012680.1:10000-14591 GCA_963575745.1 Prorocentrum cordatum
CCCTCCCCAACGAAAAGGGTTCCTTCTTCAGCGCCCCGACTGTATGATGGCTGTCCCAGAAATGGTGCTCTGGCACGGCGAAGGATCGTCAGGGCGCAACAGTCACGTCGATTCGCGGTGATGAGGTTCCAGGAATGGCGTTCTGGTGCGATTCAGGATCGTCAAAACGCAACAGTAAAGATGAGCCGCGACCTTGAAATCCACGGATTTGTTTTTTTTTGCACGGACGAAGATTCTCAGACGGCTGTCTTCAAACGGAGCACCTTCCGCAATGAAAATAAATCATTGTAGGAACTTGTGAAGAGGCAACGTGAAGGGAAGGCCTCTTGCAACATCGTTCATGCGTCCTGGGTATAGACTGTTCCCCCTCCTTTTCGTCCTCCTCCTCCTCCTCTCCCTCCTCCTTCTCTTCCTCCTCCTCCTCCTCCTCCTCCTCTTCCTCCTCCTCCTCCTCCTCCCCTCGAGGTGAAGGGTGCTGATGGCATATATGACACGATCTGGTGCCATCCTCCTCCTCCTCCTCCTCTCCCTCCTCCTCCTCCTCCTCCTCCTCCTCCTCCTCTCCTCCTCCCCCTCCACCTCCTGCTGCCTCCGACCTCCTCCTCGCTTCCCACCTCCTCTTCCTCCTTCTCTTCCTCCTACTCCTCCTCCGCATCCTCCCTCCGCTCCATCCTCTGCTCCTCCTCCTCCGCCCTCCTCCTCCTCTTCCTCCTCCTTCTCCTTCTCCCCACCTCCGACCCGCGCTCCGCCTCGCTCCTCCGACTCCTCCCTCCTCTCCTCCCTTCTTTCTCCTCCCTCCTCCCTCCCCTCCTCCTCCTCCTCTCCTCATCATCATCATCATCATCATCATCATCATCATCATCATCATCATCATCAGCATCATCACTCATCATCCATCATCATCATCATCATCATCATCATCTCATCATCAGCATCATCATCATCAGCGGCCATTATCATCATCATCATCATCATCAGCATCAGCATCAGCATCATCATCATCATCATCATCAGCATCATCATCATCATCAGCATCATCATCAATGATCATCAGCATCAGCATCAGCATCAGCATCATCCTCCTCCCATCATCATCATGATCATCACATCATCATCGACAATCCGCATCATCCTCATCATCATCTCGCGTCGTCGTCGTCGTCGTCGTCGTCGTCGTCAACATCATCATCATCATCATCATCATCATCATCATCATCAGCATCATCAGCATCATCAGCATCATCATTATCCTCCTCCACGTTCCCCTCTTTCTCCTCCTCCTCCTCCTCGTCCTCCTCCTCCTCGTCCTCCTCCTCGTCCTCCTCCTCCTCCTCCTCGTCCATTCCTTCTCCTTATAGATCACTCCTCCCTGCTGCACCCCGAGGCAAGTTTTTAGGGCGGGCTGGGCGTTTCGCCGGAGATTGCCCCACCATGTATGACTCCGAAGCTTAGTGACAACAGCTTCACAGATGGAGGGCGGGTGGTTTCCAAAATGTTGCTCTCGCCTCCGCGCCGCGCACATTTGTTCTTTATGTGCAAGAGTTTCACGGATTGAGGGCGGGTGGGTTTCAACATGCGGTTCTCACCCTAGCGCCGCGCACATTCGTTTCGAAAAGCTGCAAGCGGTTCACGGATTGAGGGCGGTTCCTTTTCAAAGTGTGGTTATCGCCTTAGCGCCGCGCGCATTCGTGATTAAAATTTACAAGAGTTCCACGACTTCCCATGATCAACGTACCAGAATGGCGTCTTGGGAAAAAAAACATGAGTATGCAGGCGCAGCAGTTGTGTTGTTTCGCCGGGCTGAAGTCACAAACATGGCGTTGTGGCACTATTCTGGATCGCCAAGGCGCCGCAATCAGGTTGATACGTGGCGTTGAAATCCAAGGAACGCTGTTTTGACAATCTTAAGGATCTCCAATGGAAATGAACCGCTGTAGGAGACTATGACGAGGGAGCCTGGAGGGAGGGTCAAGTCCAACGTCGTTGATGACTCTTGAGTTTCCACTGGTCCTCGTTCTCCTCCTCCTTCTCCTCCTCCTCCTCCTCATTCTCCTCCTCCCCCTCCCCCTCCCCCTCGCACGTCCTCCTCCTCCTCCTCCTCCTCCTCCTCTTTCTCGCTCCTTCCTCCTCCCGCCTCCTCCTCCTCCGCCTCCGCCTCCTCCTCCTCCTCCTCCTCCCCCTCCCCCTCCCCCTCCCCTCCCCCCCTCCTCCTCCTCCTCCTCCTCCTCCTCCTCCTCCTCCTCCCCCCCTCCTCTCCTCCTCCTCCTCCTCCTCCTCCTCCTCCTCCTCCTCCTCCTCCTCCTCCCCTTCGCTCCTCCTCCTCCTCCTCCTTCTCTTCCTTATCCTCCTCCTTCTATCCTTTCCTGCCTCCTCCTCCTCATCTTTCCTTATCCTCCTTCCTTATTCTCCTCCTGTTCATTGCCTCACTCCTTCCTTCTCCTCCTCCTCTCCTCTCTCCTCCTCCTCCTCCTCCTCCTCCTCCTCCCCCTCCTCCTCCTTCCCCTCCCCTTCCGCCTCATCCTCCCCCTCCCCCTCCCCCTCCCCCCCTTCCCCCTTACCCCTTCCTCCTCCTCCTCCTCCTCCTCCTCCTCCTCATCCTCCTCCTCGTCCTCCTCCTCCTCCTCCTGCCCTCCTCCTCCTCCTCCTCCTCCTCCTCCTCCTCCTCTTGCTAGTAGTAATAATAATTGTAGTATCTCTTTTTTTCCTAGTAATTTGTCATCGTCTTCGTATTATTATTGTTGTTATTACTATTAGTATTAGTATGAGTATTAGCATTAGTATTATTATTACTACTATTATAATTAGTATTGAGATTATTGCTAGTATTCATATGATTAGTATTACTATGACTATTATTATAAATAGTATTAGTAGTATTATTAGTAGTATTATTAATGCTATTATTATTAATGTTAGTATTATTATTATTATTAATAATATTATTAGTATTATTACTACTAGCAGGATTAGTAATAATATTATGATTAGTACTAGTATTAGTATTACCATTACTATATATTATTATTACTATTACCATGCTATTATTATTACGAATACTATGAGTATTAGTATTGTTATTATTCATACTAGTAGTAGTAGTAGTAGTAGTAGTAGTAGTGGGAGTAGTAGTAGTAGTAGTAGTAGTAGTAGTAGTAGTAGTAGTAGTAGTAGTAGTAGTATTGTGATCATGAGTATTATTAGTATCATCATTATTATTTTTATTAGTTATTCAGTAGTATTATTATCAGTATTATTAGTATTAATATTATAGGTTGGTATTGTTATTCGTAGTAGTGTTCTTAGTACCAGTAGTATTAGTATTCGTCTGCTCGTATCATTGTACTACTATTCTTATGATGAGTAGTAGTAGTCGTCTTAGTATTCTGAATAGTATTCGTAGTCGTCATCTTATTCGTAATATTCTTCTTACTCCATTGTTAGCATTCGTAGTATTATTCTCTTCTTCTTAGAAATATTATTCTCAGTATTAGTATGGGTATTATTATTGATAGTATTAGTGCTCGTATTATTATTAGTATTATTATGAGCATTCTTCGTATTACGATCAATCTTATTATCATGAGTATTATTAGTAATATTTGTATTAGTATTATTCCTCCTCTTCTTCTTATTAGGATTACTCCTCCTGCTACTACTACTACTCCTCCTCCTCCTCCTCCTCATTCTCCTCCTCCTCCTCGTCCTCGTCCTCGTCCTCGTCCTCCTCCTCTTCCTCCTCCTCCTCCTCCTCCTCCGCCTCCTCCTCCTTCTCCTGCCCCTCCTCCTGCCCCTCCTCCTGCCCCTCCTCCTCCTCCTCCTCCTCCTCCTCTTCCTCCTCCTCCTCCTCCTCTTACCGTAGCCTGCCCTTGGCCGTACATCTGGTGGCCAGTTCGGGGGAACACTGTCAGGCATTGGAGGCTTAAGCCGTGTCGCCGCCCAGCCTGCCCTTCGCCGCATCGGCGGAATTGCCTTCGGAGGCTGTGGGCGTTCTTATCTCGAGCCTGCCCCGGCCGCGCACTTGGTGGCCAGTGCATCGGAGGCTGAGGTCGCGTCGCCGCCCAGCTAGCCCGTCGCCGTATCGGCGGGGCTGTCTTTGGCGGCAGTGGGCGGTTCTTGCCACGGCCTGGCCAGTGGCGCAGGTGGCCCGCATGCTTGGGCGGACATGGTCGATTCCAGCCGTGGTGGCATTGATTCCGATTCCGCGGCTTTGGATTTAGTGCTCCCGAAGGCTTCGGTGCCTTCACAGTCTCTGTCCGAATTCACCGCTCGTGCTGCTCCCTTCGACCCAGGAGCACGTTCAGCTGAAGAGTGAAGTGGCGCCCAGGGCTCTTCCCAGGCGAGTGTTGGTTCTGGCGAAGGTGCGAAATCGGAGCATGCTGCTGAAGCCGCCACCTCCTCATTGGAGGAGCGAGGCAGCCTGCAGTGTCCCTCTTGTGTTAACACGCGCGGGCCTCTTGCTCCGGAGGAGTGGGCCCTTTGGGAATCCCAGCTACTCTCGGCCAGCGCTTCGGGTGATAAGGGCGCCTTTCCCGAGCTGTTAGCAACGTTCCACCGACGCATCGGCGTGCAGACTGGCACTCGCGGCGCGAGG
>CAUYUJ010012681.1:0-50000 GCA_963575745.1 Prorocentrum cordatum
GCCTCCTCCTCCTCCTCCTCCTCCTCCTCCTCGATCCTCGAGGAGGAGGAGGATCTCCTCGATCCTCGATCCTCCTCGACGAGGAGGATCGAGGAGGAGGATCTCCAGGCACCAAGGGCATGCCTGGACCAGCCTGGAGCCACGCAGGCCAGCCTGCAGACGGATGCCAGCCTGCCGGTGCCAGGAGTGCCAAGGCCCGTTTGCAGCCACGGGTACCGCTTTCAAGCCGAGGGTTGCCACCTGGGGCGCCGAGGGCCCACGTGCAACAAGACAGGCAAAGCTGAAATCGAAAGGGCCAACCACGAGGCCACGCAATATTTGAGCACGCCCCGAATGCAACTGAAGCGTGCCGTCATGGGACAAGACAGCGCACAATACTTCAAAGATGGTCCAGCAAGTTCGCATCAAACAAATACCGCTCGCACGTGCTGCGACTACGCCAGAAGAACCGAGAGGCTCGAGGGTGTCCTCAACGTGCGTCTCTGGCCCGTATCTCGCAATAACCTGGTCATAAGTCGCCCGAGCGAAACACTTGAACTTCTTATTCCACTGGAGTAAGTCGCATCTGGTAGCCGTTGCTATCTCCCATTCTTGGCTGGAAGCAAAGACAGAGTGGCAGGAAGCACAGCAGGATAATGAGAAACATATGGAGCCGATCTACCTCATGCAAGCAAGTGATCAGGCCTGTTCCACATGGCACCCTCTACCGCGTAATTCTCCCCTACTGCTCTTCGGCACTCACTCCATTGAGCCACTGTCCAGCGCTATAGCAACAACCAGAACAGGACAAAATTGGCATGAGCAGTAAAGTAACCGTACTTCGATGGACTTGCAATTATGTTATATTCAATGCCGGCGTTGCGCTGAAAGGCAGCTCGCAAACTAATACACAAAGTAAGCAACGGACCGGGTAACCCTGCAAAGCATGGGCTGGCTCTTTGCAGGGCCCTGTGGCATACAGAACTAGACTGTAAAGGTGTTTAGAATTGAGAATCAACGCCTGAGCTTTGGCAGCTGAGGAGCATCTTTTGTCAGGTTGCTGGGGAGCTTCAGCGACTCCTCGTGGCAGCTCGGGCCCACCTTTGCGAGCACGGGGCACGAGTGGCAAGCGGAGCAGAAGAGAAGTTCCCAGCTGAGCTCGCCGGAGGCCGAGAACTGGCGGCGAGCATCCGAAACACCCAAAAGTCATGCAGAAACAACGGGTCGGTTGACGATGGAAGCCGAGCACCAAGGACGGTACTCCCCCACGGACGCGTGACGCCAATGCTTCGGTTGCAATACAGTCGGGCCTGGGCCAGAACATGGTCAACCCACGAACCCGGAAAGGTATATAAAAATGTCAGGCATGGCAACGATTCAAAACAACTGATTGGGCGACAGGCAAATGCAATGCTGAATGTTTCGATCTGGATGTACCGTGCCGAGGGCTGTGCTGTGCTGCGCCGTGCTGAATTGCGATGTGCCATGCCGCGATTGTGCTCTATAGCGTTGTGGATCGAGTCCTCATTTGCATCCGAGTCCTGACCGAACTGATCTGGATCTTAAGCTCGAGCTGCCTGAGCACATAGTAGCTGCCCCAGAGCTAATTGACAGGGGGACATGCTAGGAGGACGCGCCGCGGAACGTCCCAAGGGACGCGCCAGGCAACGTGCCAGGGGACATGCCATGGGGACGCACCGCGGGCCGTGCCAAGGGGACGCGCTACGGAACGTGCCAATGGACGTGCCACGGGACGTGCCAGGGGACGCGCCGCGCGACGTGCCAGGGGGGACTCGCCAAGGGACGCGCCACGGAACGTGCAAGGGAACGTGCCAATTTGCAGTGCTGAGTGTATCGATCTTGATGAACCGTACCGAAGGCTGTGCTGCGCTGCGCTGTGCTGAATTGCGATGTGCCATGCCACGATTGTGCTCTATAGCCTCGTGGATCGAGTCCTCCTTTGCATCCGAGTCCTGACCGAGCTGATCTGGATCTTGAGCTCGAGCTGCCTGAGCACATAGTAGCTGCCCCAGAGCTAATTGACAGCGGGACATGCCAGGAGGACGTGCCCCGGAACGTCCCAAAGGACGCGCCAGGCGACGTGCCAGGGGACGTGCCATGGGGACGAACCGCGGGACGAGCCAAGGGGACGCGCTACGGAACGTGCCAATGGACGTGCCACGGGACGTGCCAGGGGTACTGTGTGTTTTCAGGCTTGCCCCGCCCTGGGGCGTTAGGAACCGATGCGTTTTCACGTATCTCCCGCCCCGGGGCGTTCGGAACCCATGCGTGTTCACGATTGTCCCGCCCTGGGGCGTTGAGAACCCATGTGTTTTCGCGCTTGCTCCGCACTGTGGCGTTAGGAGATGTTCTCACGCTCGTCCCGCCTGGGGGCGTTAGGAACCAATATGTTTTCACACCTCTCGAGGGGGGAGCGAAAAGCGCCCCCCGAACACATACCCAATATGCATCCTGGGGTCTCCTGGGGCCTCCTGGGGGTCCTGGTCGGGGCTCCAGACTTCGTTTTTGTCGATGGGATTCTGCTACTGATGCCCGCGCCTTCTTTTTTCACGTAGGAAAGCGAGTGTCTGCTGACCCCGTGATTTATCGAAGATCCGACATGGGGCGCGCACTTTCCTCGAGCGGAACGAATGTTTTCCACGCCGAAAGCTTTACCCCGTTATTTATAGCAAATACTTTCGCCGCCCTCGTTCAAATATGGCACCCGGTGAAAACAAAACTAAAAGATAACCCTGGGCCCAAGCCCTTTCCGGGAAAAAAAAACATGATCGACCCACGAACCCGGAAAGGAATACAGAACTGTAACACATGGCAGCGTTTTCAAAGACACCTGATCGGGTGACGGGCAAATGCAACGAGTGTATCGATCGTGATGTACCCTGCAGAGGGCTGTGCTGTGCTGCACCGTGCTGAATTGCGATGTGCCATGCCGCGGTTGTGCTCGATAGCGTCGTGGATCGAGTCCTCCTTTGCATCCGTGTCCTGGCCGGACTGATCTGGATCTGAAGCTCGAGCTGCCTGAACACGTAGTAGTTGCCCCAGAGCTAATGGACAAGGGGAACATGCCAGGAGGACGCGCCGCGAAACGTCCCAATCGATGCGCCAGGCGACGTGCCAGGGGACGTGCCATGGGGACGCACCGCGGAACGTGCCAAGGGGACGCGCTACGGAACGTGCCAATGGATGCACCAAGGGATGTGCCAGGGGACGCGCCACGCGACGTGCCAGGGGGGCTCGCCAAGGGACGCGCCACGGAACGTGCCAAGGAACGTGCCAGGTTGCAATGCTGAGTGTATCGATCTTGATGTACTGTGCCGAAATCTGTGCTGTGCTGCGCGCCGTGCTGAATTACGATGTGCCATGCCGCGGTTGTGCTCTATAGCCTCGTGGATCGAGTCCTCCTTTGCATCCGAGTCCTGACCGAACTGATTTGGATCTTAAGCTCGAACTGCCTGAGCACATAGTAGCTGCCCCAGAGCTAATTGACAGGGGGACATGCCAGGAAGACGCGACGCGGAACGACTCAAGGGACGCGCCAAGCGACGTGCCAAGGGACGTGCCATGGGGACGCACCGCGGGACGTGCCAAGGGGACGCGCTACGGAACGTGCTGGGAACAAGAGCTTCGCTCGAGACATCCTTTCAAAATCCAAGGAAATCCTGGCAAAACAAACGAATTAGTCGAGACATCCTCAAAATTCCTGCGCGCGGGACGCGGCACGCGCGAGACATCCTCGGAATTCCTGCGAGCGGGACGTGAGAACAAGCATTTCGCATAAGACATCCTCTGAATTCTGGCCCCCCACGAGGCCCCCGCTCGAGACATCCCCCAATTTTGCAAAACCAGCGTTTCGCTCGAGACATCCTCAACAAACTATAATATTAATAGCACTATTCCCCTCCTAGCCCCGCTAACTGAACAGAAGGAGGGAGAGCCATATTTTGGCGACGACCGCGAGCACAGCCGCAGGCTCTCCGCCCCGCCCAAAAGACGGGGGAACAGAGCTGCGGGGTGGGAGGTGGAAAAAGCGCTGCTTAGCCTAAACAGCTGCGGGAGCAGGGAGGGGGAGGGGCGACAGAGCACTACGGCCAGGGGGGAATAAAACCGTATAGGCGCATGCCAAACGAAACCATATTCCCCCCCTAGCCCCGTTAACTGAACAGAAGGAGGGAGAGCCATATTTTGGCGACGACCGCGAGCACAGCCGCAGGCTCTCCGCCCACGCCCGTCCCGGGCCGCTCCCCAGGGGGGTCGCCCTAACGGCGCCCACCCTCCCTCCAAACAAAGATGGCCCTAGGGGTCCGCCAATGAGACAGAGGAGGGGCGAGGGGCAGGGAGCCGGAGAGGAGGAAGGAAGGCGGGCCCGCCATCACCCCGCGCAAAACCCTGGGTGCCAAGCGCACTAATCACAGTAGCGCGGCACCGCAACTAGCTGCAGCTGCAGAGGGGTAACGCGAATACTGGAAACAGTATTGCAGAAAACAGAATCCGCCCCTCCGGGGGGCACTGCGGGGCAGGGCTGCGGAAGGCCAACTCCCCGGGCGCACAGGGTCACCACTGCGGCGCGCCGGATCCAGCACCGCACCAACCGTTCCCACCGCAGCTCTTCCGCTCCCCGGAGGGGGGCCTTCCACGGGTTACATCAACTGGGCGCCGTCAAAAACGGCGGGCCCCCCCAGATTGGAGCCCGAGGGGTTCGCAAGGCCGCAAGCTTGGCGCCAGCTGCTTGCGGGAAAAACAGGCATACGGTGAGGGGGCAGCACCCCTCCGCTTACTCATGCTACGGCCAGCCCGCCATGGCTTCCACGGGCACCCCCCCTCCCCAGCTTACCGCCCCGCCAACCGGGTGGGGCTGGGAGGGGGCCCGCGCGGCAGGGGGGCAACGCTGCTCCCGCCGGGACTCCTCCGGGTCAGCTGCGCGCGTGGTATTCTTCCGGGGGCCCCTCCCGGAACTTGACCCGCCCCCCTCCCTTCTCGGGCGGGGTCTGCCCCAGGCGGTTCGAGCTTCCCAAGGTGAGGTTGTAGTTCTGGGCGGACATCGCCTCCGAGAGGCCCTTCTGGGGTTCGCGCGCCTCCCAGAGGTACGCGTGGAAGGCACCCGACCTCCACCTCCCGAACCGCTCGAGCCGCTCCAGGTCTGGCATGGCGTGGTACATGGCCGTGGCGCCTCCGATCCTCAGGGAGTGGCTCCCGATGCGCGAGGGATGTATCCCCACCGCCTTCGCCGCCTGGCCCAAGAGGTCGGTGATGTCCTTCCGCCGGATGGGGCCCCCATCCCCGTCTCGGAAGAGAGGGAGGTCTCCCTCCGAGGTCCACCGCTGGGGCGCCAGCCTCTCCAGCTCGGCGAGGGCTCCGACAGGGCAAAGGGGATTGCCCGTGGCGTAGTGGTTGCGGCAGCATCCGAAATTGCACTGGTCGGTCTTGCCCCCCTTGATGTAGATAACCACCTCGTCCGCGGACGCGAAGGTGGGGCAGACCGCGCCCTCCCTCCTCGGGGTGACACCCCCCCCGAAGAGGACCCGCTCCGCCGCCCAATCCCTACCCCCGGAGGTGTCGGCGAGGTACTCGGAGGCGCGCAACATAAAGAAGAAGGCGGTGGTGAGGGCGGCCCAGGCGGCCGCGTCTCCTACCCTCCCGGTGTCCAACTTCCCCTTTAGCCAGCGCATCATCTCAATGGTGACAGGGTACTTCCGGTTCTGCTTGGCGCCCATCCTCCGTAGCCCCCCCAGCGCCAGCGCGAGCCTGGGGGCCAGCTCCAGAGGGCCCGGGTATCCCGCCGCGATATGGTAGTGGCGGACCGCCATCAGCTTTCCCCGGATCGCCCCCTCCGAGCGGTGCTGGACATGGGCCAGGTGGACGATCCAGTCCAGGAGCACGTCCTCATCCTGCCGCCGGCCCTCCCTCCCCAGCCCCGTGAGGAGCGGGCTCCCGCCACGGGCTTTGACGAAAAGGCACCACTGCCTCCACGCAACGGCGCATGAGGTGCGCGTCCCCTTTGCGAGGTTCCCGAAGATGAGGCTGTCCCGTAGGCGCTCCCTCTCGTCCGCCAGGTGGCCTCCCCCAATCTGAGGTTGCTCCCCCTCCGCCGTCAGCAGGGGGCACTGGGGCCCCGCCTGGGTCTGGGGCTTCCGGCCGCGGGGCGCCGCCGTGAGCGTCCCCATGACCTCCTCCTCCTCCTCCTGGGCGAGGCTCCTCAGGCGCGGGCCCCTTGCCCCCCTCTCAGTCCACGTCGTTCCCGTCGGGGGGGGGGGTGCTGGAGGGGGCGAGGGAGTCCCCAGTCCCCCGCGTCCGGGGCCCCAGCAAAGGGGGAGCGGGGGCCCCGCCAAGTGGGGGCCGCCCAGCAGGCCTGCACCTCCGCTTTGCGGGGCCCCTCCGGGTGGTCCTCCAGCCCGGGCCTCTCGGAGCCATCGCTCGTAAGCAGTCCGGGGGTCCTCGGGGTTAGCCTTCCAGGCGCTGAACCACGTCGCGTTGGCCGCGGCCATGAAGTCCTCATCAGGATCTCGGCGCACCCCTGCCCGGGCCCCCTCCGCGAGGAGGCCCCCCCTCGCGCTGGCCGCTGCCCACAGCACTTGGCGCGCGGAGACGGGCGGCATGGAGCGGGCGGCACCCATGAGGAGCACCTCCTCAGGGACCCCCGCTCGGGCCCCCTCCCGCCAATCGTGAAGGAGGCCCCCGGGAATCTGCCAGGCCTCCTTGGGATCGAAGCGCCTCACCCGAGGGGTGCCATCCCCCCGCGCGTCTTCCAATAGCACGGGGTAGTGCCCGGAGACCTCGCCCCCAGAGGACTCAGACTTGCTAGGCTAGCGCTTGGAGGGTTAGCGCAACAAGTAAGTGTTAGAGTTATGATCTCTAGCAAGTGACTTGTTAGCCTAGGAAGTGGCGTCTCCAGCGACAGCCATAAAACATTGCGACGCGACCAAAAAACATGACCATTCATACTATCGGGTTGTGTTTTGACACGCGGGCCGCGCGTTTGCGCGAGCGCGTCCGCGTCGCTTGAGCCACGTGGATTGATCCAGGGTATTTGAGCCAAAATGGCTACGGGTCGGGCCCCCTCATTCATCTTCGCACTCCCTCTTCCCTCATCCCGCATCATCATGTTCCTCTTCTCCCTCCTTTCCCTCCTCCTCCTCCTACTTATCTCCTTCCTCTTTGTCCTCCTCCGCGTTAGCCTTCATCCTGATTATCTCCTTCCCTTCTCCCCCGCATTCCTCCTCCCCCTCCTGATGCATCCTCCTCCTCCTTTTCCTCCTCCTCCTCCCCTCCTCCCTCCTCCTCCTCCTCCTCCTCCTCCTCCTCCTCCTCCTTCTTCCTCCTCTCCCTCCTACTCCTACTCCCCTCCGCGCCCATCCATGTTCCCTCCCTCTCTCCATCCATCCATCCCTCATTCACTGTTTCTGTTCTCATCCTCCTTCCTCCTCCTCCTCCTTCTCCTCCTTCCTCCTCCTCCTTTTCCCTTCTCCCCCCCTCTCTTCGTCGGCCTGGGCCACCCAGCGGGGAGGGTAGAAGGGCGGGCGAAAAGGGGAAACAGGGCGCGACTGTAACGGATGCGGGAAACGGGATTAAACATGAACAACCCCGCGCCTGTGATTTGGAAAGGCATGTTGTCCCGAATGAGAAGTGGAGGCACTTCCTGTCTAACTCGATATGCGTTGATGATTGGGGCCAGAGGTAAGGATACACAGGCCAGCGTCAGAGAATGAGGGAGGAGGAGGAGGAGGAGGAGGAGGAGGAGGAGGAGGAGGAGGAGGAGGAGGAGGAGGAGGAGGAGGAGGAGGAGGAGGAGGAGGAGGAGGAGGAGGAGGAGGAGGAGGAGGCCTGTCCCCCCTCCCCCGAACGATGTTCGGATTGCCACTCGAGCGTCAGGCTGTCTTTCGCGGCGGCTCTGGAGCCCTAGTTGGAGCGCTCTCGGCAGGGCGCAGCTGCTTGAGAGCACCTTCCGACCCTGGGGATACGATGTCGCGAATCTTCCACGACCAGGGGAGGCCTCGACTGGGTGATGCGCTGCATGCAAGTTCGCGCGCTCTGCTCAGAATCTCGAGGCGAGGAGAAACTCAGACGGTGAAATGCAAAGGCGCGAAAAGGGCGGCGGGGAGGTGGGACGGGGGAAGGGGGAAGGGAAGGAAGGGGAATGAGGCGGGGGGGGGGACCGACTCAGTTTGACCCCCATAGCCGTGAGATTCATGTCCGATCGGAGGCGCCCGCCCCCGCCCCGCGGGGGGCACGAGGAGAAGACATTTCTCGAGACATCGTTCCCAATGACTGGCACGGGTCAAGATGGGGAAACTGCGGGGGGGGGGGAGCGAAGCGTCGCTGGGCGTCGGGCTGGCCCGCGGGCCACCTAACCTCTCTCTCAGCGCGAATGGCTGGGATCGGAGACTTCGGGACTGATTTTGAGACGAGTCTCAAAATGCTTGATTTTGAGACGAGTCTCAAAACCCTGGACAGGAGGAGGAGAAGGAGGAGAAGGAGCATGAGGAGGATGATAATGAGGAAGGTGAGGAGGCCCAGGAGGAGAGAATCTCATCTTCTCCGACGAGCTCTGCCAGCCGATCCTTGAGAGTACGAGCGCATGGCTGGGATCGGAGACTTCGGGACTGTTTTGAGACTCGTCTCAAAATGACTGATTTTGAGACGAGTCTAAAAACCCTGGACAGAAGGAGGAGAAGGAGGAGGAGGAGGAGGAAATCTTCGGACGTTGGGTCGTCCAGCTCGGAATCGTCGGAATCGGGGTGGGAGTCGGGCTCGGGGTCGGACTCGGAGTCGGAACCGGGGAGGGGCCTGAAGGGGCGGTGGACGCGCGAAAACCGTCGCGCAACCAGCGCGCCGAACCGCTCCCACGCGTCGCATGCGGGCTCGGCGTCGGGGAACGAATCACCGCTGCTCGACTCGGGCATCCCGCCCGCGACCCGCGACCCGCTCGGAGAGTAGATTGTCGCCCGCGACACGTTCGACCTCTCGGGCCCGATCGGGGATCGCGGAGCCCATCTATCTCTCCCCTCTCTCTCTCTCTCTCTCTCTCTCTCTCTCTCTCTCTCTCTCTCTCTCTCTCTCTCTTCTCTCTCTCTCTCTCTCTCTCTCTCTCTCTCTCTCTCTCTCTCTCTCTCTCTCTCTCTCTCTCTATCTATCTCTCCCCTCTCTCTCTCTCTCTCTCTCTCTCTCTCTCTCTCTCTCTCTCTCTTTATCTAGTTCGCTCTATCTCTCTCTCTCTCTCTCTCTCTCTCTCTCTCTCTCTCTTTCTCTATCTATCTCTCCCCCTTTCCCTCTCTCTCTCTCGAGGGTGCGGGGGGGGTGGCACGGGAACGAGATGGGCTCATCAAGTCATTCCTGAACCGTAAGGGCCTCCGAGAGCGTCCCAGGAATGATCCGAACGCGGCAGGGTCCTAGAGGGCCCCTGGTCGA
Source organism: Prorocentrum cordatum (assembly GCA_963575745.1). Classification (NCBI taxonomy): domain Eukaryota; class Dinophyceae; order Prorocentrales; family Prorocentraceae; genus Prorocentrum; species Prorocentrum cordatum. The sequence goes on from CAUYUJ010012681.1 coordinate 9,403, forward strand.
TCCGTATTGTTAGTGTCCATGGTCTTGTGCGAGCTCACTCATCCTCCTCCTCATCCTCCTGCGCCTCCTCCTCCTCCACATCCTCTCCTCTTCCTCCTCCTCCTCCTCCTCCCAATCCTCCTCCCCTCATCCTCATCATCATCCGTCTCCGCATCCGCCGTCTCCCCATCATCGCACTTCTCATCATTACCTTCATCATCATCCTCTTCCTCCTCCTCATCAGCATCAACGTCATCAACATCGTCAACATCATCAGCATCATCATCGACATCATCATCATCAGCAGCAACAGCAGTAGCATCAGCAGCAGCATTACTATCATCATCATCACCACAATTATCAGAACCATCATCATCAGCAGCATTATCATCAGCATCATCAGTATCAGCATCATCACCATCAGCATCATCGTTACCATCGGTAACCTCATCATCAGCATCATCATCAATCACCGCCCTCGGCAACCGCATCGGCACCATCATCATCACCATCATCATCAGCATCAACATCCTCATCATCGTCAGCATCATCATCATCATCATCATCATCAGCATCATCATCATCCTCATCTTCATCATCGTCATCATCATCATCACCATTCTCGTCAGCATCATCATGAACATCATCATTCCTCGGCTTCCTGATCACCCTCGTCGGCATACACCGCATCCTCCGCATCTCCATCCTTCTCACCTGCCTCTTCAGCATCTGCAGTACTGTCAACATCCTCGGAGGGTGGGCGTTCCAGCGCGCCTCGGCGTGCCGCTCGTGGATCACCCACGCGCGGCGGTCGGTCTCGGCGGCTACGCAGCTGCGAGAGGCGCGCCCGCCCCTGCCAGCGGGACACCTCTCTCCAGGGAAAGGTCAACTCTAAGGAAAAAAAGCACGCACACCGATGCTCACCGATGCTCACCGATGGCTCACCGATGGCTCACCGATGACTCAGCGATAGATCACCGATAGCACCGCCACTGACGGTACGGCACCGTGCTCCCGGGGGCGAGGTCATGCGTTCGTGTGTGTGTGTGCGTGTGTTGTCAGTGCGTGTGCGTGTATGGTGCGGTTGGCTGGCATGGCGCACGGGTTGCATTGTGAGTGTGATGTGCGTGAGTGGGGGGGGGCGAATATTGCGTGTCAGGATGAGTCGGGGTATGATCTAGAGTAGGGGTAGGATATACAGTAAGAGTCAGATCGACGATTGCCCAGGGAGCTAGGGGTCGGATCAAACTAGCAATGATTCGACCATGTCGGCCACGGCTGCACCGAAAGCACGGGGGTAGACGCCTGTAGCCTTGAGGCCCTGTCTGCCCTCTGGTCGGCCTTTGCAATCATACACCCAAGCATGCTTCAAACTCGAGCGTTTAAAACTGGGGCGACCGCGCTGCAAATGTGATTTCGCCACTGCGGGCGGGACGTTGGCGTCCGCGAGCACCCGCGGCGCGGGGCGATGACTGGGGACAGGGGGCGGTCGGTGGGGGAGAGGGATATGGGGGAGAGAGCGGTGAGGGGACGGAGGGAGGGAGGGATGTAGGGGTGACACCATATCGAGATGAATGCACACACATACGTGCATACATACATGCATAAACACGCACAGAATACGCACCTGGAGGGAGCGCGAGAGCGAGGAAGCGAGAGAGAGAGAAAGAGAGAGAGAGAGAGAGGAGGGAGAGAGAGAGAGAGAGAGAGAGAGAGAGAGAGAGAGATATAAAAGCGAAAAAAAAAAAAAAAAAAAAAAAAAAAAAAAAAAAAAAAAAAAAAAAAAAAAAAAAAAAAAAAAAAAAAAAAAAAAAAAAAAAAAAGAGACAGAGAGAGGGGGTGATATAAGCAAGTCAATATGCGTGTATACGGGGAGAGGCGTCGAGGGAACTGGAGAGAGAGAGAGAGAGAGAGAGAGAGAGAGAGAGAGAGAGAGAGAGAGAGAGAGAGAGAGAGAGAGAGAGAGAGAGAGAGAGCCAGCGATATATATATATATATATAGAGAGAGAGAGGACATGACGGGATGGTGGAGGGGCGAGGGATGGAGGAGGCATGGGGCAAGTATTGTAAAATAGGGCCCAGGACCCGCGGTGAGGTCGGTTGGAGCCACCTCGGGGAAATCACGCGAAGCGTGCTGAAAAAAATGCGGCAGCACTTCGGCACTGTGCCTCCGAATGACCCGAGCCACGTGCAAAAGTAGTGGTGGGACGGGATGCGAGACTGCAGCGACAATATCGAGGGCATGTCTTTGAAACACGACGTGGTAGGTTGCTCGATGCTGTAGAACGCTGCGCGGGTGTGCACAAATGTGCACATGGCGCTCACGAACAGGCACATCATGTTGCCAACGTCGGTGGACTTCCTCGTGCAAGTGCCCATGATACTGTCTTTCGTCCTGCCGCTCGTGTAGCGACTGATCCAGACGAGCGACGTGCACTCCACACCGAAATGGGCCGTCCCTCGCCGTATGACGCGGTAGCAAAGAATCGTGAGCCACAGCATGCCTGCACACTCCATTATGTTCTCTGACGGGTCATCGGCCACATCGAACGTGCATGCGACATGGCCGCGGGAGCGTAGTGCAACGCCTGGCGCGTCCTTGCCGCTGAACGCGCGCAGGAACACATTGCCCCTGGCGATGGCACCCGCTGACAAATATATCTGCTCACACACGTCACCTCCTCCCCCGAAGCACGGCACCGATGCTGCTCACATGCAGCAAGCCGTTCGGGCCAGCAGCTTGACCCACCACCCGAAACCTCTACATTTCACAACGCCAGACCTGATCGAAGCAATGACGCGGCACGAGCGACGCAGAACTGCAGCATCTCGATGTCAGAGCCGCCCTGCCAAGTCTGGGCGACGTCGGACACCCAACTGGGGACTGCCGCCGACCCGCACTGCAAGGCGCACACCGCCAGGAGGCCAAGCAGGACACCGCGCGCCACTGCGTCAAATCAACGATTTGTGGGCACCGATGCCCAGCTCTGACTGGGTATCGAGTCTCGTAAAAATCCCACTCTCGAAGTTGGTCGGGCGTGCGGCTTGTGCCAAAGATGCCAGCAATGCATCGAGCGTCTCGTCGCGCCAGGTGGCGTAGAGGCGCGGATGACCCATCCACCTGATCCTGGCGGGCGTTGCCCCCCAAGCAAGTTCGGGAGAGGGAGGGAATAATAAAGGCAGGAGGAGGAAACGGAAGAGGATGGCGATGGAGGGGGAGGAGGAGGAAGGACGAGGAGGGAGGATGAGGAGGAGGAGGAAGAGGAGGAGGAGGCGGAGAAGGAGGAGCTTCAGGGGGCCTTCTTGGGGCGGTCGCGGGGGGCCTCTGGGGCCATGTTGGAGCGCCAGAGGCCCGAACACGCGAGACCGTGAGAACACAGAAAGACACACGGAGGCTTGCCTCTTTGAGCCCTCTTGGGGGTCCTCGTGGAGCGTTCGTGAAGCTTCTTTTGGGCCTCTCGGGCCGTGTTGGGGCCATCGTGGGCCTCTTGCATAAGGAGGTTTGCCTCGTTGAGCCCTCTGAGGGGGTCCTCTTGGAGCGTTCTTGGAGCTTCTTTTGGACCTTTCGGGCCGTGTAGGGGCCATCGTGGGCGTCTTACATGGGTCCCATTGGGCAGTGTTGGGGCCACATTGGGCGTCTTGTAGCGTTAGTGGACTCTCTTGGGCTTTGCGTGGGCATTAGAAACCATTATCATCATCGCCCTCCCCCTCCTCCTCACCCCCGCCATCTGCATCGCCCAAATCGACATACACGCCCACACCATCCCCATTGCACGCCCCGCCCGCTCCCTTGGCATATCGCTTGCGCCACTGTTCCGCCCGCCTCCACATCCCGCCACCACCCTGATCTATATCATCCAGATGGACGCGGGCTCACCGATGGCGCCCCGGGGACGGGGTTGTTCTCTCGCCGATGCCCCGCAGGGGCGCGGTGGCCATTCGACGGGGGGGGGTCGACCACGGACCGATCAAGCCTACATGATATCACTTTCTCCGCTCGGCCTTCCAATCATCCTGCCCTCCCCCCCTACGTTTGCGTGCTACATGCGCCCCTTGCGCCCCAGACACCCCGCCAGTTCTCGAATGCATCGTTAGTGTCCCCCCCCTGCCTTTTGAGTGCCCGCGCAGTCCTATTCGATAGGTGCCATAGAAGATGATGTTTGGGTTTAAAGTGTACTCCAGCGGGCTCGACCAGATTCAAATGATATGAACATAATCTGTCGAGCTCACTGCACTCGTCGTCTGTCGGAATATCAGGAAGCCGCCCCAATAGATTCAGCCACTCTTTCAGCGATCGAGCACAGTCCCCAAGAGCCTCGCCACGTTCCATTACATGAGAGAGTCCTGGTATCACGGATTCCACGCAGAAATCAAATAGGCCCATCGTTTGGGCGGCCTTCGCAGATACACGATGGGTGTGTGGCGTACCGAACATATTCACTGAAAGTGGGGGTGCTTCGCTGATGGTTATACCATTTCGTCGCTTGGACTCGTAGAAGCTAGTGAGGAGCAATTGAAGTCGGTTGATGGCAGTGCTATGTCTGACATCTTTATTGGCGTTTCTCGGGCCGATGTGTTTAGAATCCAAGACTGCCCACGCGATCGCGGCTACCACGCTTGCACACACGCCCAGGGCAACGGTGTGCAAGAAATCAACTGCGTAATGCTGTGCTACGTTGATGCCACATACGCCAGAAAAAAAACGCCATTCCTATGATTAGTGAGCGTGGCCAGCGAAGGCCGCCAGAACCTAAGAGTACATGGAATCTTGAACACAGCGTATTCAAACACGTCGGGCAACGATGGCTGCGGGTGCAACTCGTCGCCTTTCTCGAGGGGGCTGCTTAACGGGTTGAGGGCGCCAACGGGGCACGACACTGTCAATCCACGGCCATGTTTTTTTTCGTTCGTCGAAATAAAATCCAGCATGATGTACAAGATGCGCACGCTCTGCCTCCGTGGCAACATGCACGATCACTTCGGCTGCATCTGTGGCGGACGCATGCTCATCGGGTCCATGGTCGACCCACGGCAGCTCAAGGGCCCCGAGTAGGCTGGAGATGCATGCACATTTGCACGCGCGCTTGCACGGACGCAAAAGCACTGCATCCATCGCCCCATCCCCGTCCTCATCCTCACCGCCCACATCCCCGTGGAACCATATGGGCCGAGCCCGCAGCGAGGGGCGCGCGCTCAGCGTGCGCCCATCCGATGATATCACCAGTCCCGTTCACCCCCGTTCCCAAGGAGTGATCGCCATCGGTCTGTCGTCGTGCCGTTATTTCCCCCCATCAGGCTCATGAGTATCATCATCCTTCTCCTCCTCCTCATTCTCATCATCCCCCTCTTCCTCATCGGCCCCATCGTCATCATCATCCCCCTCATCATCCTCATCAGTCGGCCTCCTCGCCCACCCTCCGCGTCATCGTCATCGTCATCGTGTCCCTCCTCCTCCTCCTCCTTCTCCTCCTCCTCCTTCTCCTCCTCATCCCTCTCCTCCTCCTCCTCCTCCTCCGCCTCATCGCCCTCCTCCCCCCATGGGGTATCTCATAATGCAGCAGGGGCGTAAACGCAAACAAAAAAACGGATCCTGAATTGGAACATCGTCGCAGACGATGCGGAACACAACGGGCACGGGTGGCGCTTGTGGCTCCACGAGGGGAGGGAGAAAAACTGGGATACACCCTCCCAGTCCGCCATCAGGTAGCACAGCGCACCTTTGAACCCCATGGGCGCGTCGGTTACGCCAGCGCACCGCTCCGACCCCGTTGGCCAGCCCCCCTGATCCCATGGCTTCGCAGGGAACCTCCCAGACTCCAGGGCGTCGAGGCTCCACCGAAGAACGCGAAACAGCCGCTGGTAACTACAAAAGCCTCGACACCCACACTTGCATACAAGATGTTTTCTGAATTCCAGCCCTATGTGTCGGACCCCCGTGATCAAGCTTATCAGGGAAATTGCGAGGATTGATTTTTTGTCGCCCCGCTCCAGCGGCTCCGCCGTATTGAGCGGAATCCATGAACACTGCGACGGGCACCACTAACTCACCTGGGTCCGAATCTAGATACACATGACGTTCACGATGCACCCGCGGCCACGAACGATCGCCCAGAGCCCGCCGCATATCATCCGACTTGCCAGCAACCTCGGCATGCAATAGTTCGTGGAGGGGTCGCACCAACATGCTAGTCCACGCTCGCCTGCCCGTCTCCCGCGACTGCAAAGGGATATGCACTGGAATGGGCTCGACGCCACGCACGCCTTTAGCATACAGGACTCTCTCGACATGTTTCTGAAACCGCCCGCTACTTCCCGAATCACTTGGCCGCACGCCCCACGTAGAACAATCACCCGCTGCACCAGCAGCGCTAGCAAGAAAAGCCAACTCGCAAAACGACTTTGCTGATAGCACGCCAGTGCTGTACAGGTGCTTCAATTCTCGGGTGAGCTGCTCCCCAGCTTCGGCCCGAGAGAGAGCGGCAGCGCCGTCGGGCACTGGGGGCAACTCCGCACGCCGCCTCTTGCCTGACATGCGAGAACCCCACCCCCTGATACCCTCACAGCTATCAATGGCAACGGCTCATTGCAACAGGGATAGGGGGATCGATGCCCAACGCAGACTCGCGCGCGTGACACACGCGTAGAGGGGGCCCTGGAAACCCGAAATGTGAATTACACGAGCATATATGTTGTCACACGTTCACGCTGTGTCCCCCCCAGAATGGGTATACATGACCATCGACAATGATGAGGCTCCTAGTTGCCCCATCCCGCGTATCATCAGCATCATCCAACATATCAAACGCAAATACGCAACGCAACCGTACTTATGACCAGCTCAACCCTATTCATCATTCGATTATTACACATCATGCTCATCCTTCTCCTCATCCTTCTCCTCTTCATCATCGCCATCAGCATCATCACCCTCATCGTTTTAGCGGCCAAGCTGAGCCCGTTGGGCCAGGCACGTCCCCGCTTACCCACGATGCCGAGTGTTGTTGCTTAGATGTGTTTAGCCAGTAGGCGTGGCTGGATCTTATGATATCCTACGCTCGTCTCCTCCTCATCCTCCTCCTCCTCCTCCTACTCCTCCTCTTCCTCCTCCTCCTCCTCCTCCTCGTGTTCCTCCTCATCGTACAATCCTAGTCACGTACACTGCCTCTCGCGCGGCCCGCAGCCGCTGCCGCCCCTATAGGGCCACCCTGGCCATCTTCAGCGATGAGGCACCATGCCAGCCACGGCGGGGAGACGGGAATGAGGCGAGAGAGATTAGGGGGGGATGAGGACGCTGAGGGAAAGAGGTAGAAGGACGAGGGCGGCATGGGCGAGTCGGTCGAGCAATGTGAAAACTTGGGTTTGATTAGAGTGCGAGGGCGAGCGGAAAGGTCGGCCACGTTTCGATCGCAAGAGTTCGAGCTGCAGCCCTGATGCTCCCGCTGCAGATCCCATATGTGCGTCGGTGGAGGGCCGATTCACGCCTTGCCAACTGTGTCCACGTATATCATATAGCTACTGCCACACGCTGCACGCTGCGCGCGCCCATAGCTCACGTACAACACGCATGCAATTCCGCAAATTACCCTAAAAAACATGTATTCCCCAGGGGCCCACCAGGGGCTCACCGATGGCTCACCGGTCGCTCACCGGTCGCTCACCGGTCGCTCACCGATGACTCACCGATGACTCACCGATAACATTGACCATGTATCGAGTAAAACCGCCAACTCACCGATGGCTCACCGATAGCGGGCTCACCGATGACTCACCGATGGCTCACCGATGGCTCACCGGTCTCACACACTGGTTTTGTCAGTTCTTTGGTGTTTTGATGTAATACGCCCAGGTGGTCGAGGGCACTCCAGGCGCTCGTGGTTACACATCATGGCAAGACGTCGGCTGCGCACGCAGCGGCGCGAGCACGTCGCCCGATCTCCCCGACAGGCTAGAAATGCACAGCTCTAAACTGCTGCGCGGACGTGTGTGACACAGCTCAGCTGGCCGACCACTGGTTGCGCCTTAATTGCCTGCGCACCAGCCCTGCGACTCGCAGCTCGCCAGCGTTGCAGCCCCGTGCCTGCCCCTGACGCCTCAGCGGGTCGTCGGTGCGCACTCGGCTCACAAGACGACTACCTCCGACATCCGACCTATCCCCCCTCCCCTGGATAGCGCTGCGCGCGCGCGCACACGCGCAGCTGGGGCGACTCGCGGTCGCACGCACTCAACCAGCCAAGATGCCTCGAGAGCACGTGCGGCCAACGCTCAATCAGCGCGCGCATCCCTCCTCTTCTTCACCGACCTCTTGGTTGAAAGGGCGGCGGCAGCACCAGAGTTGCGCATGGAGTCGTTGGCGTTGATGGTGTTGCCCAGGTGCGTGTTCAGCTCGTCAGTCGCGTCCTGCGGGCGCGGGAGAGGCGGGAATCACGGTGTTGCACGAGTGAAGGATCAGGTTGCACTACATACGTACACACATCATAAATTGTTATATGCACATGTATGTAGGCGTGCCCATATATATACATATCTATATATATATACATGTGTGCGCCGTCACCCAATCATAGTTATCTATATCGATATCTCTATGTCTCAATATATCATGATATCCATATACATATGTATATATATATATCGCGTTAACCCTATTGTGATCTCTCTCTATACGTCTCCATCTCCTCTCGTTATCGCTCTTTATCTATATATATATATATATGTCCCTCGATCCCTACCCCATCTCCCCCCTCTATCACGCTCACGGTATCTCTATCTACATCTCTATCTCGCTCGCCCTCTCTCGCTCTCGCGCTATCCTTATCTCTTAAACTATATGTATCGGTATCTATGTATATAATATGCCTGGATCGTTACCCCTCTCCCCCTATCTCTATCTAGCTATCCCTATCGCCAGCTATCCCTCTCTCTCTCTCTCTCTCTCTCTCTCTCTCTCCCTCTCTCTCTCATTTCGCTATATCTCCTATATATACCCCTCTTAACCTTATCCCGCTCCCACCACATCATTGTCTCTATATCGCTCTCTATATCTCTCTCCTTCTCCGTCCCTCTCGCTCTCTCTCTCTCTCTCTCTCTCTCTCTCTCTCTCTCTCTCTCACTCTCTACATCTCTCTCTCTCTGTATCTCGCTAACCCATCCCGCGGGGCAGATCCTTGATCTTCTGCATGTCGCAGTTCTGCTGCACGATCTGCTGGCCCGTCAAGCGCGTCTTGATCTGGGCAGCGCGGCGGGGGGGGGGGTAGCGGCGACGCGATGCTAGGGGGAGCTGAGCAGGATTAGGAGGGCACAGAGGAATGCTCGAGATTATGTTTAGGTCGAGGGTGACGAGGAGGTGGGATGAGGGAGTATATACGGAGCAGGAATGGCCATGGATATAAGACAGCTGGTCCCGGGGAGAATACTATGCTCACCGATGGCTCACCGATGGTTAACCGATTGACTATCTATGCTAGTGCATGCGGTCACCGATGGATCACCGATGGCTCACCTATGGCTCACCGATAGCTCACATGTGGCGGATCGCTAGCTCACCGATGGCTCACCGATGGCTAAAGACTAGCTTATCTTTACAGCACCGAATTGACACTAGTTTTGAGAGTGTGTGTAGGTGTTGGTGAGTGTGTCACCTTCGCAGCACTGGTTCCCGTCATGAGCAGGTGGGCCAGCTGGACGCTCTTGACCTCCTCGTTCAGCGTGGTGATGAGCCGCTTGAGCACGCCGTGCACCTTCTCGGATTTCGCCCAGATCCAATCGTCATCCTTCTTCGCGTCGGCGATCAGCGTCTCCACCGACGCGGCCGAGGCGATGACGCTCTTGGCGGCGGTCACAGTCTTGGTCGCCTGACCCAGGGCCGTGCTCATCGCGATGTCCGCCGCCGCCCTCGGCTTCGGCTTCGGCTTCGGCTTGGGCTGGGCGACCGCCTCGGGCTCGGGCTCGCCCTCCAACGTCTGCTCGTGCCTCTCCTGCCATACCTTCTCGAAGTTCTGCTGCCACCGCACTTTGAAGTGCATGTACTTTGTGACGTCGTTCATGTCGTCCACTTGGCAGAAGGGGAAGCCTAAGTCGATGCAGCGTTGCGCATACCTGACGCACGACGCTATGCAGTCTGGGTCCCGCTGGCCGCGCGGGCCGCCCTCCTCGTAGCACAGCTTCAGGAACGAGCACAGCTCGCCCGTCTCCAGCCAACTGTTGGTCAGCGTCTCCTCGAACGTGCGACTGGACTTGATCTTGCCCTTGTACTCCTTGCGCGCCCACTCGATCTTGAACTTCCCCCTGTCCTCAGCGTTGGCCCAGTCGGCCTTCATCTTCGGGTCGTAGTCCAGCTGCCTGTTGAAGACCCGACCCAGCGCCGAGCGGATGCTGAAATTCCCATCGTGGTTCTCGACCGTGTCCTTCAGTTGCGCGAGACCCGCGACGTTCCGCTTGCTGGTCGTCGGCGCCTTGTACTGACCGCTGAAGTCGCTCTCGAACTTATTGTGCGTCGTGGTCTTCTCGGCGATGATCTGAGACCGCAGCTGCGACTGGGCGGCCTGCAACAGCTTGTCGGGGGCGCGCTCGTCCATGGCCGTCCTCGCGGCAAAGCGGAAGCAGAGGCACGAGGTATGGGAGACGAACACACACATACGAAAACGACGACGAGGACGACGATCAGGACACGGGAGGAGGAGGTGGACAAGGAGGAGGGGGAGGAAGAGGAGGAGGAGGAGGAGGAGGGCCAGTATGAGGACGAAGAGGAGAAGGCGGAGTTGCGGGAGGAGCATCACCAGCAGGAGAAGGATACGGCGAGGGCGAAATGAATGAGGATGCGAGCCAACAGGGGCGCGTCGAGGATACGCGCCCACGGGCGAGCTCACCGATAGATCACCGATAGCTCACCGGGGGGCAACCCGCATCCGATATGACGAGGGATGGTGCTGGAGGGCGCGGGATGCTTACAACCCGTGGTCCCGCGCGGCAGCGGCGTCGTCGCACCGTCGTTGCCGCCCTCGGCGAGCACGTTGGCGGTGTCATCCGTGATGAGCGCCGAGGGCACAGCCGCCTCGCTGTCCTTCGTCACCTTCGAAGCGGGTTCGCCATCAGCAGCGGCCCCGCGGCGCCTCTTCTTCTTCTTCTTCTTCTTCTTCGTCTGCTTCGTCAGCTCGTCGCTCACCTCCTCGACGACGGGCACGTCGGCCGTCTGCTCGGGGAGCTCGACGACGACCACCTCGCCGATGTCATCCTTGCTGTCTGCCTCGGCGCCTCCTCGGCGCTGCGACGCCGTCTTCTTCCTCTTCTTCATCGGGGCTTCGACCTCAGCTGCGTCGTGCACCTCGTCGACCTCGACCTCACATGCTTTCTCGATGCCTCCTTGATGCCGTGCCGCCCTCATCTTCATCTTCTTCTTCTTCTTCGTCTTCTTCTTCTCCCTGCTCAGGGCCTTGACCTCAGCTGCCTCCTCGCCCTTGCCTTCTGCCTCCTCGGTCGGCGGCGATGCGGCTGGCATGCCGAGGGCGGCCGCGATCATGGCGTTGCTGCGGGTCTGGTCGAGCAAGCCGCCCTTCTTCCCGACGTTCTTCCCGCCGCCCTTCCCCAACCTCACCGCGAGCTGCAGCATCTGGCTCGTTGCGTTCGTCACCATCCCCTTGCCGCCGTCGGAGCTGTTGAAGTTGGCCAGGGGCGCGTCGTCGGAGCTGTCGTCGACGGCGCACGTGTAGCCCTTCCCTCTGCAAGTGCCCGATACGTCACAGCTGCTGCCGACTGGCGCCATCTTGCTGCCGAGCTTGATCCAGCGGCCCGACTGGTCGCGGTAGTGGGTGGGCATGGCGTCGGAGTCAGATGCAGCGGGATCCGCACCAGGACCACCATCGCCCAGAGACTGTCCGTCCAGGGGCGCTTCGAGCACGGAGTCGTCGGTCTCGTGCAATGTCGCAGCGGCATCGCTCATCTGATGTGCCAACTTCTCGCTGGCCTCGCACTCGGCGATCTTGTTCAGGTCCTCCTTCAGCTTCGCCGCCATCCTGGCGAGCTCCGCGAGCTGCTCGGGGGCGCACTCGCCTGCCGAGCGCATGCGGCAAAGGGGGGGAGAGCAGATCGACAGATTGCCCCAATGCCTCTCAGACGCACACCCTGCCCATCAGCTGTTCGACGTCTTGCCTCACCATCCGTGTAACGCGCGCAACTGCAGGGCGAACGTGCGCGGCGCGAAGGCGAGAGCAACCGTTTGAGACCGATCCGCCCTCCATCCATGACATTGCAGCGAACGTCAAGCGTTAGGGTCACGTGTGACAAGGAACGGCTGGGCATCACCTGGACCCGACCAGGGGCGACATAGGGTCAGGGGGCGATGAGAAGGATGAGGAGGAGGAGGAGGCGGATAAGGAGAATGAGGACGAGGAGGAGGAGGAGGAGGAGGAGGAGGGGTAGGAGTAGTAAGGGTGAGGGTGGCGTCGACTCGCAAGGACCAGTAGCAGGATGATGGACCCCAAGATGCACGTTGGGAGTACCGAGTCTGAGAGGGCGGGGGTTGGCGGTGATGACAGCGACACACAGGGGTCTCACCGACGTCCACTCGAGAGCCTGCGAGCCCCGCAGCAGCACACAGTGCGGCTTCAGCGCGATTAGCGAAATGAATGCACCCTCCCCGTCCCATGCCCATGCACACCCCTCCCACCACACCCCATCTTGCCATCCTCATCCCATTCACTCTATCTCCCCCGCGTCCCTCTCCCACTCCGCCTCACAGAGCGGCGGCATCGCACGTGCATTAACACGTACATTAGCTGGGCGAGCGGAGCACAGCGACGGCGGCACGCTCAGACGAGCATACACGCATCGAGAATGATGCAAGGGATCCTGCGCACGGTGCTGGGAGCTGGGGAGGCGGCTTCTTCCCCAACTTTCTCTTCTTGAACTTCCTCGTCATCGGCGGCTCCGCCGAGGCAGGGCGCTTGGCAACAGCGCCGCTCATCTTGCTGGCTGGCCTTCTCTTGACCTCTGCTTCCTCGTCCTATTCCTCCTCTTCCTCCTCGTCCTCTTCTCCATATTCTTCTTCTTCTTCCTCTTCACCGCCGTCCTCCTCAGCGTCTTCACTCTCCGCCTCTTCCTCGTCCTCCTCCTCCTCCTTCTCCTCATCCTCTGCGTCGCCTTCCTGGTCAGCGCCCACCTCGTTGTTCTCGCCATCGCCTTCGGCTGCTTCGCCGTCCTCCGCTTCCTCAGCCTCAGCGGCTTCCTCATCATCAGCCTCACCTTTGCCACCGTCACCGTCCTCATAACCACTGGCGTCGTCGTGTGCGCCGCCGTCGGCAGAAGACGGCTTCCTCTGTACGCCCAGCAGCACCTGCTCCTTCGCAGCCTTCATCGCCTTGATCGAAGCCACGGTCTCCGTGCCATCCATCAGCTTGCGCGCCCAGCCCTTGGCCGTCTCGATCGCGGTGGACTCGCCCTAGTGCTTGAACGCCAGCTGCACGCGCTGGCTGCCAGAAACTTTGATGGCCACGCCAGGGTTGCCCGAGCCGAGGAGCTTTTTTTTCGACCTGGTACCTCACGCCCGCACTGTCCGTGTCCCCCCACATCTGGTTAGTCTTCCGCGCGGCCGAGGTCTTCTGCTTCTGGATGCCAGTCCACGCTGCAACTGTCAGGTCATCGAGCTGCAGGACTTCACCGTCGGAGAATCTCGCCAACATCCTGTGCGTGGGCCGCGAGTCCGTGGGCTCGAACACGTCGCTCGTGGTGTCGGGGACCTTCTGGCGCGGCAGCCGTCTCCACGCGAGCTGCGTGGTCGGGTCGAAGCCGCGCTCTACTCGCGTCGAAGCTGCACTGCCGCTATCTGATCCTGCAGGGCGTTTCTTCACAGGTGCGCCGCCATCTGTCGAGCTCGCCTTGGCCGCCTGGTTAGCCCGCAGCTTCTGTAGCCATCGAGGAGGTACACTGTCGGCGCGTTCTTTCCGAAGTGGATCGTACATGTGGCGGCACATCGATCGCAACCTGGGGTGCGCACACGAATGATTGCATCACCCCTCTCATCCTCCTCGTCCCCCCCGCACCTCCACAGTGCATCAGCTTCCGCATCATCGCCATCACACCTCCACCTCACGGCACGCCCCATCTACCTTCATTCCACCTCAGTCATCTGTGTTCCCCGGGGAGTTGGTAACACGTGTGGGTGATCACCGATCGCTCACCGATGGCTCACCGATGGCTCACCGATGGCTCACCGATGGATCACCGATAGCTCACCGATGGCTCACCGATGGCTCACCGATGGCTCACCGATACAACACATCAGTCATCAGCGTTTCCCGGGGGGGTGCCACGTGTGGGTGCTCGCCAGGGCTCACCGCTCGTTCACCGATGGCTCACCGATGGCTCACCGATGGCTCACCGATGGCTCACCGATGGCTCACCGATACAACACATCAGTCATCAGCGTTTCCCGGGGGGGGGGGGGGGCCACGTGTGGGTGCTCGCCAGGGCTCACCGCTCGTTCACCGATGGCTCACCGATGGCTCACCGATGCATCGCGGATAGATCACATGCTGATCACACAATTTGCCGATGCAGTGCCGATGCGTCGCTCGAGAGCCGACTGCTCACGGACAGATCACACGCGATGCGGTGCCGAGCTGGTTTCAACCCACGATACATTCTGCTATTCCTGTCGGCCCACTCCTCCTTCTGGCTGTCGGTCATCTTCCACGCGATCTTGCTGCCAGCGATCTTGAGGAAACACTGCTTGGTGGCGTCGGGGCCGAGGGCGAGGTTCGGCGAGATCGTCTCGAGGGCAGCCAGGGCCTCGTCGGGCTCTCTCTCGCTCTCTCTCGCTCTCTCTCTCTCTCTCTCTCTCTCTCTCTCTCTCTCTCTCTCTCTCTCTCTCTCTCTCTCTCTCTCTCTCTCTCTCTCTCTCTCTCTCTCTCTCTCTCTCTCTCTCTCTCTCTCTCCTCTCTCTCTCTCTCTCTCTCTCTCTCTCTCTCTCTCTCTCTCTCTCTCTCTCTCTCTCTCTCTCTCTCTCTCTCTCTCTCTCTCTCTTTCTTTTTCTCATGCTTATCCCTCTCTCGGTTTCGACGAACGTGGCGACAGTTTCGCGCTTCGCAGCCCACTGGGGAAGCCGCGAAGCCCTGCCCCTTTCACCAGCATTATCATCATCATCATCATCATCATCAACATCATCATCATCATCATCGTCGTCGTTATCGCCATCATCATCACAATCACCATCATCAACACCACCATCACCATCACCATCATCATCACCAGCATCATCATCCGTATCACCATCCTCATCATCATAATAAACATCATCCGTATCATTACCATCATCCACATCATCGACAGCATCATCATCATCGCCAGCATCACCATCATCAGCATCATCATCCTCGTCATGACCATCCTCGTTGCACGCCTCCCTCTCCACCGTCTCCCTCCTTCCCCCTCATCGGCCGTATCCTCCTCAGCCGCCTCTCAGTTTCAAATCCTCATCGTCCTCATCCTTATCGTCGCCATCCCTCTCAACATCCGCCGTCGCCATCATCATCACCCCCAGGGTGCCTCGGACTGCTTCAAGATCTCACCGATGCAGGCACCCGTAAACTTGTCTTTGCCAGGGGCCTGGCCGCACGATATCCACTCGCGTTCGTTCACGAACGGGGCGAGGGCCTGACAGAGCGAGTCCGCGTCGAGGCATCGCTCCCGCTCGCGACCCGCGGCGGCGTCGGAGGACATCCCACGGCCGCCGAGCTGCACCAAAACAGCTACGACCGAAGGGATGTGACTACAACGGTGGCCCGATGGATGATTAGTGTGAGGGGCTGTCATCCTGATTTGTCATCCTCCTCCTCCTCCTTCTCCTCCTCCTCCTCCTCCTCCTCCTCTTCCTCCTACTGTACGGGTTGACCCTATATCTTGTGTAGTTTTGGGGGGTTTGTGGTTTGTGGGGTGAGGACGATTGCATGGCGGCCCCTGGAGAGCTCTCGGCGAGGCGCTCGGCCCGATCCGTTGCCCGATGCCCGTGGCGAAGATGGGGAGGGCGATGATGAGGGGGACAGCGAGGAAGTGGGCGAGGTGGATGATGATGAGTTAGTTGGATGAGCTAGGAGTGACTGGGAGTGGGAGAGAGAGAGAGAGAGAGAGAGAGAGAGAGAGAGAGAGAGAGAGAGAGAGAGAGAGAGAGAGAGAGAGAGAAGAGACGGAGTGAGGCGAGGCGGAAGATGAGGTGGATGGAGGAAGGATGCGCGGTAAGGATGCAAGGGCCTTGGAGGGCCACGGTCGCCTTTTTATGATGCGAGGTTGACCAGCGAGAGTCGCTAAGGATGGGCCGAAGGGGCAAGGATGCATGGGTGCCCTTGGGAAGGTTCCCCATCCTTACTATATGCGGGTTGACTGTAATTCGACTGCATTCTGGCACCACCCCCGCGTCGCCTACGGGCGGCATCCCATGCATCGGCAGGCCTACGTTGTCGGGGTGCCTGCTGAGGCTCTCGACGACGGTCTGCCAGCTGTCGTTCTGCACGCCCCCATCCGCCATGGCCTCCGCCTGCCCGCCGACTTCGGGCGGCGTCTCGACCGGGGGCGGCTGCGGCTCCACCAGGGGCGGAAGAGGACGGATGGAGGACGAGGAAGGAGGATCCCGAGGAGGAAGGCGGAGGAGGAGGAGGAGGAGGAGGAGAAGGAGGAGGAGGGAGGAGGAGGAGGAGGAGGAGGAGGAGGAAGGAAGAAGAGGAGGCGGAACAAGATGGACAAATAGGAGGAGGTGGAGGCGGAGGCGTAGGAGGAGGAGGAGGAGGAGGAGGAGGAGGAGGACGAGGAGAAGTAAGAGGAGGAGAGGGGGCGGAGGAGGAAGAGGAGGAGAGGGGGGAAACCACCGTGGGCGCCGAGGGCTGCTCGCGCGGGGGCATCATGACGGCCCACCCGCGCGCGACCCACAGATCCCGCTGGGATCGGGTGAGGGGGGACACCTTCAGGTCGGAACTGATCCCAGACATACTGCCCTGTTGCACGACCCTGCTTCTCCTCCTCCTCCTCTTCTTCCTCCTTTGTGTATCCTTCACCTTAACCATGCCATGATCCCTATCTCTGTTATCATCTCCTTATCCTTATCCTATCCTTATCCTCCCTGCAATTTCTTATATTTATGTCCTTATCCGCCTTCTTCTCATTCTTCTCCTCGCATCCGTCCTCGTTGTCGTGGTCGTCGTCGTGGTGGTCGTCGTCGTCGTCGTCTTGGTCCGTCGCGGTCGTCGTCGACGTCGGTGTCGTCGTTGTCGTTGTCGTTGTCGTTGTCGTTGTCGTCGTCGTCGTCGTCGTGGTCGTGGTCGTGGTCATCGTCGTGGTCGTCGTCGCCGCTGGCGGTCGTCGTCTTTGTCACTCGTCGTCGTCGTCGTCGGTCGTCGGTCGTCGTCGTCGGACGTCCGTCGTCCGTCGTTCGTCGTCCGTCGTCCGCCTTCCGTCGTCCGTAGTCGTCGTCGCCGTCGTCCGTCGTCGTCGTCGTCGTCGTCGTCGTCTCCGTCGTCCGTCGTCCTTCGTCCGTCGTCCGTCGTCCGTCGTCGTCGTCTCCGTTGTCGTCCGTCACGCTCGTCGTCGTCGACGTTCGGCGCACACGATCCTCGGAGGAGGAATTTCTGCCATCGTCCACGGCCCCGTCCTCGTCATCATCTTTGTTCTCTTTTTTCTCGTCCGCCTCCTCCTTTCCTCCCTCTTGTTCGCGCGTGTATGCGTGTGTGCGTCTGCGTGCGTGCGTGTTCATGTTTGATATCGTATGTGTGTCCCCTCTATGCTATGCGTAGGTGTATATGTGTGGGTTGAAAATGCGCGTGCGTACGTGTTAACTTTATAATACCCTATGTGATTTGTATTGTTTTTGCACATGTATTTGTGTTTGCGCTCAAGTAAGTTCTAGGTTAACCGTTCAAGTGCTGCGCTAGGACTTGCAGTCCTACGCTAGGAACTGAGTGTTGCGCTAAGACTTGCGTTTTCTGAGGGCTAGCCTAGCAAGTTTAAGTCCTCTGGGTCAGGGTGCCAGAGTGGGTAGTCGGGCCCGCTGCTCATCGGGCTAAGGATGACCCTGACGTCCCCCTCCGACTCCCGGGTGCTCTTCCAGGTCCCGGCCGCCTGGAGGGCGGTGGGGCGCCCTCCCTCCCCGCGGTCGGCCCTCTCACGGACCTTGAAGTGGCGCCAGTGGGCCCTCCCCTCCTCCTCCCGCATGTAGAGCTCCGGAGGGACCGCCTCGGGCGTCAACAGGGCGCTGCTGAGGTTCAGTGGGACCAATCGCTCGCCCCGCCGCAGGAGTGCGAGCGCGGCGCTCCCCCAGTTCCCCCCGTCTCTCCAGGCAAGGAGGAGGCGGCGCGACCTGGCGCACCGGTCCCCAAGGAGGTGGGTGTGCACCACGCTCTCCGCAGTGTCGTACCCACCCCCCTGCAAGACCTCGCGGGCTCCCCCCAGATCCTGGTCCAGGGGTCAGCCCAGCACGACGAAGGTGGCGGCGTGGGAGAGCGCGTACCGCACGAAGTAGAGGGCCTCTCGGCCGGTGAGGTCGCCGCCACTGGAGCAGGTGACCCAAGTCTCCTTCACCGCGGTCCTGGCCCGCCCGGCCCGGTCGGCCACGAGTCGATTCTGGTGGACCTCCCACCAGGGGTGGCTCACGGCTGAACCGGGATTGGGGGTGGCGGCTCCGATCCGTGCCCCACTCTCTCCGGCCACCCGGCAGTAGGGGGAGAGGGTCGCACGCCACTCGAAGACCTGCACCCCGGCCAAGGGTCCAGCGGGCGGTCCCCGCGCCCGGCGGCGCTCCACCAGCTGGCAAGCCAGCCGGCGTCCCTCCTCCGAGTCTCCAGGGAGGACCAAAGGGCGGCCTTTCTCCGCCCCCGCGAGCACTTCCCTCCAGGGTCCCTTGAGGTCGATCTCCTCCAAGCCGAGGCGGTTCATCTCCTCCTGGACTACGCTCTTCGTCTCCCGGGAGATGAGGTCCATGCTGCTGTTGTGCTTGGTCCAAATTCCCGCCGTAACCGTGTGGAACCCGTAGCGGGTCTCCAGGAGCTGGAGGAGGCGCAGTCCGTAGCGGGCGAGGCGGTTCTTCGCCGTCCGCTTGTTGAGCCAGATCTCCGTGTTGGTGTTGTCCGTGACGTAGAGGACCAGGCGCCCCTCCCATCTCGGGGCCTGGGCCACCGCGAGCACCAGGAAGGTAAACAGCTCGCAGATGGCGATGATGTCGGCTCCCTCCCCAAAAACCGCGTGGAACGGCTCCATGACCTCCTTGACATCCATGACCCCGTACACCCCGTTTGACCAGTCGGCGGCCCCCACCCGGGTCTCGGTGGCGCCCCCTCCGGTCCAGACCAGCTCCTCCATTCCGCCGGGGAGGGCGAGCCGCTCCTGGGGTTGGAGGACCCCCTTCAAGCCTGCGTTAAAGTGGGTGGCCCAGGCCTGGGGCGCTCCCGCGTAGAGGCGGAAAACTTCCAGCGCCTCCCACCACTCGTCCCACGCGTCCTTCTCCCTCCCCTCGCTGCTCTCCTTGATCTTGACCCAAACCCCAGCCGGGTCCGCAGTGCGGAGGAGCCGGTCTACCGCCCCCAACTCGGGGCGGAGGGGGGGGCAGGTGATGGCCGCGAAGTTGAGGGTGCCGCGGAGGACCTGGACATCCTTCAGGGCTACCTGGGTGTTCCCCGTGTCGTAGGCCGGGTCACTCAGCAGGATCCGGATCTTGTTGACCTTCTCCTCGGGGAGCCGCAGGGTCTCCTCCTCCGTGTTCACGTGGGCCCCCCAGCAGATCTGGTCCACGCGGAACTCTCCCTCCTCGTCCTTCTTCTCCGCGTTGATCGCAAGAGGCCCGAATGCTCTACGGGCCCCCTCCTCGGCCAGCCTAGCGGCCATCCAGGGGCGCCGTCCCAGGAGGGGCTCGATGAGGACGTCGTCGTCCATGAGGAGGTGCGAGTGGTGGGGCACGTCGTCGTGCCATCCTGGGTCGGCCGGCCGGTGGCGGTCATGGCACTGCTTCAGGGCCGTCCCGAAGGCCATGTAGGCCCCCGATCCACCCGAAGGTGAGGACGAGGTAGATGGCCACCAGGTTGCCCTCCATCCCGACCACCTTGCCAGGGAGCTCCGTGGCGAACATGCCGGCATCCTCCGCCCGTAACCAGATCCAGCGGAAGGCCTCCGCTATGTCCCGCTTGGCGATCAGGATTTTTACCCCCGGGTGCCGCTCCTTCCACCAGGTGATCTCTCTCGCCAGTCCCCGATGGCGGGGCTGCAAGGCTGGGGGGTGGAGGTACTTGTGCCCCGTCTCGTTCATCGCCCTCTGGTCGTGGATGAACCTTCCTTCCTCCGAGATCGCGCGGTCGGGGTTCATCTTCGGCACCCTTCCCCAGGGGGAGGAGAGGACCCCGCTTAGGTAAGGTTCCGAGTCCTTTCCGCAGAGGAGGACCCTCCCCCTCTTGGCGTCCTTCCACAACTTCTCCATCGCCTCCCCCATGTACCCCTGCACGCTCATGCGCGGTTTGGAGGGGACCCGAACCTGGGCCAGCGGTTGGCGGGCGGGAACCCCGCCCTTCACCATCTGGTGGAGGTAATCCCTGAGGTCGGGGTCGAGCAGCTCGCATAGCTCCTCCTTGAAGACCCCGTCCAGGTTGTTCCCCCACCGGCTCGTCCAGGCCTCTCGGTAGCAGTCGACTCCTTCCTTCCAGCCTCCCGCCGCCTGGACTAGGCCATCACCGAGTCGGGCCCCCTCCTTCACAACTTCGGGGGAGTACTTGGGGTTGTCCGCACAATGGGTGCACAGCTCCTGCGCCCAGTCCTGAGCGCCTCGGCCCGCTCTCCCCGGCGCCTGGTTCCCCGATTCCGTCCCGCTTTCCAGGCTGCCAGCTGCCCGTTGGGGAGGCATCCAGGGCCCCTCTCCCTCCCCATCTTGGCCCCCTCCCGCATCGTCCCTTCCCTCTCCTGAGGGCCTGAGCTTACCATCTCCCGTGGCCCCCCCCCCCCTCGAGGGCGCGGTGGGTGGGTGTTTCGTGGCCGCCCAAATGGCCAGCGCCACGGCGCGGGCGAAGCGCGGGGGGCATTGGGCGGCTTCCCTTGTCCGCTTGATGCCCGTCCCTGGGACGTTATCCCTGAGTTCCACGTGCTGGTGCACCGGGGAGAGACCGGGGCAGGGTCTCCGGAGCTTCGTGAAGAAGGGGGCCAGGTTCGCGGAGACGACCAGCCAGTACCCCTTGCGATAGAACTGATGGGGGGACGAAGCGTCTGAGGGATGGAGGCCCCAGGCGCACATCGTTCCCGGGATGATCACGGCACCGGTCTCCTCCAGGATTTCCAACCACTCCGGGAGGTCGTAGACCTTGGGATATATCCCTCTATGCCCCTGGTTCTCGGAGATCCACCCCTTCCTCCATTTACGAAGGCCCCGTATGCACCTTACCGTGGTCTGGGAGAGGGCGTTTCCCAAGACCTCCTTGCCGTTTACGCCGGTCCCCTCCGGCTTCTCCCAGGTGCGGGTGCCCCCTTTGGTGTTGTGGTCGCAGAAGGAGGTACACGGGTTTTCGAACATCCACACGTTGGCCACTCCCGGGCCCGGGGGAGTATCTGCCTCTTTGACCAGGGCCTCGGCGACGTCGGGGTTCGAGAGGTCGTGGTCCCCCCTTCCTCTCCGACTCCTTGGGGTGCAGGGGGGTCCGGCACAGCTCCACGGGCTCATCCGCTTGGATGCCCAGTTGCTCCACCGCGCGGGTCACCCCCGCGGTTCCCGCGAACACCTCCTTGAAGCGGGGCCCCCAGCGGAAAGCGGGCGTGCCCCCCAATGCTCCGGGGTGCTCCGAGACGAGCTCCTCCCACAGCTGGAGGGCGGCCCTGATTGCGGGTGCCCGGGCAGGCTCTGCCGCTGCAGCCCTCCGGCCAGCCCTGAGGGCCGCCTCCCTCGCCGCGGGGCGCTCCTCGCATGCCTGGCACTTGACGTAGGTGCTCCAGGAGACCTCCGTGCCTCGGGCGTCGCGGTTGAGGAACTCCTCCCAGCCATTCATGACCGTGGCCTCCCTCCGAAGAGTCTGGTGGAGGGCTCCCAGGCACGCATCCCCTCCCGCTTCTCCCGAGGTCGGCGTTCGGGGGCGGAGGGCGCGGGCGCGCCCCCGGTGGATCAACATCCAGGCCTGAGGTGAGCCCTCCCCGGAGCGGGCTCCTTCCAGAAGGTGCGTGGTCACCTTCCCACCGTAGCCCATCATCACGACGTTTAGGACGACATCCTCCAGGAGGCGGAGGGGGAACACGACCAGGGCGCGGTAGTCCTTGTCGTGGTGTGGGGCAACCGCGTCGTGGATGAAGATCCGAAGGTCCGCCTCCCCGACCACCAGCTTGGCCTCCGGAGGCCCCAGTGATTCTTCCGCCCGAACTGCCTGGTCCAGCTGCTCCGCTCTGGCCGTGAGCGCGCGCGCCCAGACCTCCGTGAGGCTGGGCGGCCCCCTTCCCTCACGGGCCCAGAGGGCGGCGCCCACCGCGCTCAGGAGGATACACTGCTTTCTCTCACAGTCCTCCTGGATGCCCAAGCGCTCCGCGAGGAGAGGGCCCTCTCTGAGGGGGAGGCGGTCGTGGAAGTCGAGCATGTCCCACTCCCCTCCATCCATTTGGAGGGCCCCCCGCCCTACCCCGCCCCCCGCGTCCGGGGCTTGGAGGAGCCGGGCGTAACCTCTGCGGTCTGGGGGGCGGACGTCCCCCCCCGGGTGCCGCCAGGCTCAGGCGCGAGCCGATCGAGGCAGTCGGCGGCCTCCCGGACCGGCTTCCAGTTGGGTCCGTCCACGATCCTCCGGAGTACGGCGAGCACCCCTCCTGTCGCCGTCGAGGCCAGGTGCTCCTCCAGGAGGTGGTTCTTGACCGCGGTCTCCAGGTGCCGGGAGGGCCCCCCCTTGAGGAACTCCCGCACATCGGGGCGCGCGTTAATGGCCTGCATTCCGGCCTCCCGCGCCTCCTCCTCTGGGTCGTCCGGGTCTCCAACTGGGTTGAGGCGATGCGCCTTATGGTGGTTCTCGGTGAAGCCGAAGTCCGGACCGTTGCGGTACTGATCCAAGACGTCTTCCCGCCCGGGGAGGGGGGTGAACCAGTCATATTCCCCCCTGGTCGGGTCCCAGGCCCGGACGTGCGTGGGTGGCTCGCCCCCCCGCCCGGTTGAGGGCCCCCCCTGGAGGGCGGCCAGCCGCGCCGGTTGATCCTGTTCCGCCACCACGGGCTGGTCCTTCCAGCCCCCTCGGCGCACCAGCTCCCCCATGAGTGGGGCCGGCAGTCCCCGAGCGGGTCCCAAGTCGCAGTGGGCGTGGGGGCAGACACCCCCCCCTCCCTCACACCCCCGGTGGCTGACGTAGTCCCAGCGAAGCAGGAGGCCCCTCTGGTCCCTGGGAGTAGCCCCCCGCGCCAGTGCCTTCCGCACCGCTCGGGCGTAATCCGGGGCTGTGGAGGGGGGGAGGGCTCCCGCCACGGGGGCTGCCCCCTCCCCTTCCCCCTCGATCCCCGGTGAGGGACTTCCTGTCTGACCTTCCCCCGGCTCATCCCACCGCGGTGTGCCGGCGGTGGTTTGGGAGGCGTGGAGGTAGCCACCCAGCATCTCCCCCTCCTCCGAAGTGGCGCTCTGGCTTCCCGCCCCGCCCCTTCCCGCCTCGAGCGGCGCGTCGGGGGCCGGGTTGCCCCCGCCAGCCCGGGCGGCCGCCTCGTTCAGCGCGTCCAAGGCCTCCTGGGTAGGGGGAATCAGGTAGCGGATCTCGCCCTCTTCGTCGGCCAGGCAGGTGTGGCTCTCGTTCAGCACGAAGCCTCCCGGCGGCGCACTCGCCGAGCGGGGCTGCCGGGCTCGGCCTCCGGTGGCCCCTTCCCTCCCACGCGAAGGGGGGGGCTCCGGCGACGCCTGCCTCGCGGCCGGCCCCACTTCGTCTTCTTCCGGGTGGGGGCTCAAGGCGGCGCCCCACTCCAGGGGGTCCACAGGCGGGCTTGATGCTGCCGCCTCCTCCCCCACAGGGAGGGCCTCCTCCTCGTCCACCTCCTGCGCTCCTCCGCTCGTGCGCGGGTAGGCGTAAAGAAGAGCGGGGCCGAGGAGGGGGGAGGGGCCCTCGGCGGGTGGCTCCCGATTGGCGTTCGGAGGGGGGCGCGGGAACGCGCCAGGCCCGAGGGGGGGTTCTTCCCACCCACGACCGCCCCTCGGGCGCACGGACCCGGGCCCGGGGAGGGTTCCCCCGCCCCGAGACTGGCAGGGTCCGATCCTCCCCCGACGAAGGCGCGGGGCAACGATCCGGTGGTAGTACTCCGCGGGGTCCTCGACGACGAACGCGCGGGGGATCTTCACGCGGGCTCTCCCGCGCACATCCGGGGCTGTGGCATAGGCCGTCAGCTCCGGCAGCGCGGTTGGGTGGGAGCCCATCTCGGCCTCCACGGACCGGAGCTCGTCCCGCATCTTCGCCCACCAGTGCCACGTGAGCTCCTCCCAGACCTCCATCAAGTCGGCGAGGGACAGGTACTCCGGCCGGTCTTGATGTTCGCGCAGC
Organism: Prorocentrum cordatum; assembly: GCA_963575745.1. Classification (NCBI taxonomy): domain Eukaryota; class Dinophyceae; order Prorocentrales; family Prorocentraceae; genus Prorocentrum; species Prorocentrum cordatum. Next base: position 33,867 of record CAUYUJ010012681.1, read on the forward strand.
AAGAACCGCAGGGCGGTGGTCCTGGGCAGTGAGTGCTCCTGCCCATAAGTCAGGGCGAACACCCGGATCTGCGTCTGGGCGGCCTCCGCCCACGTGCCAAGGTCTGCGGGGGCCGGCGAGGGGGGCTCCCTCCTGTGTCCTCCGCGGCGACGAGGGGCCCGGCGTCCGCGCCCCTTGCGACCACGAAGTCGGCCACCGTGAGGGCGTTCGGGTCGGCGGGCCCCGCCTTAGGGGCACCCATCAGGCAGGCCGCCAAGCCATACGCAATCCGGTTGCTGAGCGGGAGGGGCCAGCCGACCCCCTCCAGCAGGGCGAGGGCCCCCCGGCCATGTCCGCGCAGGGTCAAGTAGAGCTCCCGCCCCAGATGGGCAGGTCCCACGGCCACCTGGAAGGTGCCGCATCCCCGCGCGATGTGGCATACCCTCCGCGCGGCCCCTTGGAGGTATATGAGTTCCCCCCCCCCGCCCTCTTCCCTCGCGGGGGGACGGTACGCCCGCAAGAGCGCGGGAACGGAGGAACCCTTCCGCTTCCTTTCTCCGGGGACGACGGCCTGAGCCGATTCGGCGGGGGTCCCCTCCACCGGCTGGAGGGCGCGGGGGCTCCCCCCCCGCCTCCACGGGGGCGTGGGGCGGGGGCCCTGGGGCTTCAGCGGCAGCTTGGGGGAGGCCCCCCGCGGTCGGAGGGCGAGGGCCCGCACCGCGCCCCCTGCCCTTCCCCATAGGGCAAGTTGGGCAGTGACCTCCTCCAGCCGAGGACGCACCGAGGGGAGGGGGAGCGGATTTTCCAGGTGCTCCCGGGCCTGCTCCAGAATCGCGGTCCGCACTCGGTGTGGCTTCCGGCCCACGGCTGCCGCCACCTCCAGCATCTTCGCCCCCGTCGGCTTGCCCGTGGCACCCGCCTGGAGGTACAGCCCCAGCTCCGTGCTGTTCGGCTCCATCACCGGCGTTCCCCCCGCCCGGCGCCCCGGGGTGTGGCCCCTCCCCAACCTCAGCAGCTCTTCCTTGCTTGAGGGCGTGTGGAGCAGGCGGGCGATGCGACCGCCTCGAGGGGGTGGGGAGGCAGATCTCCCCTCCGCGCGCAGGATGGAGCGCGGCTTCCCAAGGGCGTTGCACAGGGCGTTGCACAGCGCTCCCCCTCCCCGAGCTTGCTGCCCGGGAAGGATAACCCGCGCGTAGGGGTGGGGAGGGCACTTGCAGGTCAGGAACTTCGCCCGCTGCAGCAGGTCGGCCAGCGTGCAGGGCCCCCCCCCGCCCTCACTTGCTTCCCCCAGCTGGGCATAGGTGGCCTCCGTGATTTCCTGGGCGTCAAATGGGGGGCGGGAGGCGTCCCTCGGAAGAGAGGCTCCAGGGTCCCACCGCCCACAGCGGGAACGTCAGCTCAACCTCCACTCCTGGCATCCAAATCCCCGCCCAGTCCTTCTTCCCTCCTCTCCCCCGCGCCTCTCCCCGCCCTATCCCTCGGGCAGTAGTGTAAGGGCGGGCGCCTTCCCCAATGTCGGCGGGCTCGTAGAGGCGGATCAAGTACTTCCGTCCGACCGTATCCTCCGCCTGGGTGGGGATGGTCAGGGGTGGCGCAGCCCTCCCCCCATTCACAGTCGCGGGGGCCTCCCCATCCCCTTCGGGGGTGTCTTCAGACACGAGCGCGCCCGGGACGCCGTGCGTCAGCTGGTGGCAGTCAGATCCCAACGGCGCGCCAAGGGCGGCCGCGGGGTTAGGGGGCACCTCCCCGGAGGCGGCCGGCTCCGCGGGCGGGGGGGGGGGGAGGCCCCCCGGTTGCCCCCAGTGCGGGCTTCCCCTCCGCAGGGCCCGCAGTGGGGACCGCGGAGGGTTCGGCGGCTGGCCCGGCATCGCTTAGGCGCGCTGGGTCAGGGGGGGGCTTGCTAGTGTCCGCCCTTCCCCCCCCCCCTCGAGCAGGCTGCGGAGAGGGGTTCGCGTGCCTGAGGCAGAGGCGCTTCCCACCGAACCCGGGTTCCCCAATGTGCCAGCAGCCTGGCTCCGAGCACTGGAGGCTCAGGCGGAGGTTGTGGTACTCCAGGCCGTGGTGGCGGCACAGGCAGGCCATCGGTGCCCCTCCCCCGTTGCGCGGCCATCCCCGGGTGTCGGACGTGGGCCCGTCCTCGATGAGCAAAGGGGTGGGCTTGGGCCCCCTCCGATCCTCGCAAGTGCCATGCTTCTGGAGGCAACAGTACCCTCCCTTCGCGCCCATCCAGCCCACTGCTTCGGCCATGCAGGGTTCCCAGTCGTCTTCCTCCTGCTGAGGTCCCCGGGGGTTCGCGGTGACCTGGCGTGGTCCCGGCCGGTGCAGGCGGGCCCCCCTCCGGCAACAGCAACAACCCCGAGCCAAGAAGGAATGGGCGATGCGCTGGACCCCACCCCAGAATGCCCTCCAGAGGGTGCGGAAGCCGGCCAGGAAGGGGCTTCCCAGGTCCCTGTCCTCGGCGAGGTCGAGGATGGCCTTGGCGTCGACCGCGGTATACTTCCGGAAGTGCATGGCGAAGGCGTCCACGCTGGGACAGCCGCCCACGGGTCCCGCCCCGCAGAGGTGGACCACCTTGATGTCCGCACCCTCCAGGCGGCGTCGGAGGTCAGGGTCCGCGCAGTCATGCACCCGGGCGTACGGGAAGTCCTGGCCCGCCCGCTTCTCCTTCCGGATGGGGTCACCATACTGCCCTCGATCCAGGCGTACCCGCTGGCCCCCGACTTCGGCCACGAGGTGGTTGGGTAGCCTCGGGGGCTGGTCGCTCCTCCCTCGGATGATGTCCTTGAAGAAGTCGTCGTCCACGGGTTGGGCATCAGGCCCCCTCCAGTCGAGATCGAGGAGGAACCGGCGGTTGTCCTCCACCCGGGTGCAGTAATCGCGGAAGGTGGGGGAGCGCCTTAGACGGCGGTAGAACCAGAAAAAGGGGCGGGCCAGGTGGTCGAGGAGGAGGACCAGAAAGCAGATCCCCATGGCGCCCAGGTAGAAGGAGCCCAGCACGTACACGACTACCTTAAAGCTCACCCACCTCTCCCCCACGAGGACGGTCAGGCCGGCATCCAGCCATCCGTACATGGTGCAGGTGGGAGCGGAAAACGGTGTAAGGGGTAGGAACCAGCACGATGATGCGGAGAAGAGAAAAAAACAAAAAAAAAAAAGAGAGAAGAAAAAAAAGAAAACAAAAAAAAAAAAGAAATAAAAGAAAGAAAAAAGAAAAACGAGAAAAAAAAACAAAAAAAAAAAAACAATAAAAAAAGAACAAGAAAAAAGAAAGGAAAAAGAAAGATTAAAAAAAAGAACAGAAACGAAAAAAAAAGAAAGAAGAAAAAAAAAAAGAAGAAAAAAAAAGAAAAGGAAAGGCAGGAGAGAAAAATGAAGGAAAAAAAAAAAAAGAAAAAAAAAAAAAAATAGAAGAAAAAAGAAAATAAAAACAAAAAGAAAAGAAAAAAAAAAAATAAAAAAAGTTGGGGCTAGGAAAGCCCCGGACCTCCAGCACCACTTCCCGGCGGCGGCCGGCAAACCAGTGGTTCTCCCACCAGGGGGTCGCGTCCGCCTCCTCCTGCTCCTCCTCCGTGGGGGTGGGAGAGGCCCACTTCAGCCATTCCACGAACTCCTCCGCGGGGATTTGCTTGGACCAGGGTAGCCTGTCCCCCGGCTGCGGAGCGGGGGAGGTGCGCCCCCCGCGGAGGGCCGAATGCGGCGGGGGGACGGTTCCCGAGCCTGGCCCCGCAGGCGCGGGGGGTTCGGCGGGGGCGGAGAAGCTCCACCGGGGTCGGCGTCCCACCTGGGGTGTTCTCCGGCGGGGTCGGCGAAGGCGCCCTCACTTCGGCGGGGCTCACCGCCGGCGTGGCAGACGGGGGGGCTGGCGCGCGGGCCCACCCAAGGGAGTCGCCCCAGCGTCCGGGCGGCACGCCCACGCTTGTGGGGCTGGCCTGCGGCGATGCCGGGGCGAACGCGAACGACGCGAGTTCCCCCCACCAGAGGGGGGTAGGCGTGCCACCCGGGGTGCTGCCTTGGGCCGAGCCTCCCGCCCTGGCGGATCTCCCCGGGATGGGGGAGAGGATGGGAGTCAAAGTAGGGGCTGCGAGGTTGGATGAGGTGGGGAAGTCCCCTCCCTCCCCGAGAGATAGCTCGGGGTGGTTCCCGGCCTGAGCGGCGGCCGGGTCTGGGGCTGCGGGGGCGTCCGGCCCAAGGGCTCCCTGTCGAGGGGGAGACTGCTCCTTGGGGTCGCCACCCGGATAATGCTCTAGTGGATCGGGTGGGGCGTCATCCAGCCCGCAGGTGATAGGGTCCCGTGATAGCCAAACGGGGTGCCCGTATCCCCTCCGCGCCCCGTGGGGCGGGTGGGTCCCTGCGGCGAGACGGCCCACTCCACAGAGGACCGCGGCGGCCGAGACAAGCGGGACCGCCAGGCAAGCGAGGCCAAACATGAGTTAAGGGGGACACCCCCTCCGCAAAAGGCAAAAGCTAGCTGAAACAGCTGCGGGAGGGAAGGAAGAGGAGGAAAACAGGGGAGCAGCCGTTGCACTGCCGTGGGTGAATACCCCTGTTTAAGCAAGCCTAAACAAAACTCTACATACATACATACATACATACATACATACATACATACATACATACATACATACATACATACATACACACATGCATGCATGAACGGGTGCATACATACATACAAACATCCATACCTGCACGCATGCATCCGCAAATGCATGCAACAATCCGGACACACGCACATACACACGAGCATCCGTATACATACGTACACGCATATACATGTACACGTGCACAAACATATACATATGCACATACACCTTCATATACACATACCTATTCATATACATATATCGATACATGCTCAGGCACATCTTGCTGATGGTCCCATGTCACCTTGCACTCCCCTACCGATGAGTTTCCTCGATTACTTATTTCGCACGGCAGGAACCATGCGTGCTTGCAGCGCCGATAAATTGCCATGATGCTGGTCAGCAGTAAAAATGCCTCAGCATATCGCGAAAATTCGCTCTGCGGCGGCCGGGGCAAGGAACACCAACAAAACTAAAACAATTTACTCCGACGGATACCACATGCGAATCTATTTAGATTGCCATTCGCTCGTTCCTCTTCGCTCTGGCCGAAGCCCCCCGTCTCGCCCTCTGTTGCGCCTCCTCCTCATCCTCCTTGTTTTCCTCGTCCTCCATCTCCTCCTACTGCTCGCCCTCCTTGCGAAGCGGCGACTTATCTATATCCACCTCCTGGGAACCGACGTTGCCCCAGCGGGCGGTGGATATGGATATATTTCGGCCCCCGGGGGCCCGAATATGTCAATATCCACCGCCTGCCGAAGCTCCGAAAACTGACCCTCCAGGCGGTGGATATGGATAAATTCCCGCCTCGGACTCCTTGTTCGAAGTATCCTCTGCATCTTCTTCCTTTTCCTCCGCCTCCTCCTCTTCCACCTCCTCCTCCTTCCCCCCCCCTCATCTCCATCCCGCCTGGTTTCCTCATGCACCTCTCGTTCCTGCTGGCAAGGGGCCGCATGTAAATGTCCCTCGGCGCCTTCGCCGCCGCGCCCGGCACGGGCGCGTTCTCCGATGGATACATCGCGAGGCCGTCGAGGCAACGGCCGCTGGGACAACCCCGCAAACCGCTGGGGCGCGAGAGCAAGCCGTAGGAGCAAGTGACGACAGTTACAAAATTCCGATGACCCGCTCGGGTTACCAACGTGAAATGCGGACCCCATGGGGAAGGGAGCTCTCGCCTGAGACTTCCTCGCTATTCACCCACAGACGAAGCTCCCGCCTGAGATTTCCCCCACATTCAATCCAGAGGGGCCGAAAAGTGACGACAGTCACATGATTCCGATGACCCACCCAGATTACCAACGTGAAGAGCGGACCCCATGGGGAGGGGACTCTCGCCTGAGACTTCCTCGCTATTCACTCACAAAAAAAGCTCCCACCAGAGACTTCCTCCATATTCAGTCCAGAGGGGCCGAAAAGTGACGACAGTCACATGATTCCGATGACCCACCCAGATTACCAACGTGAAGAGCGGACCCCATGAGGAGGGGGCTCTCGCCTGAGATTTCCTCGCTATTCACTCATAAACGAAGCTCCCGCCTGAGAATTTCCTCATATTCAGTCCAGAAGAGCCGAAGAGTGACGACAATTACAAGATTCCGATGGCCCGTTCGGATTACCAACATGAAGAACGGACCCTATAAGGAGGGGGCTATCGCCGGAGACTTCCTCGAAATTCACTCGCAGACGAAGCTCCCGCCGGAGACTTCCTCCATATCCACAGGAGCCGAAAGATGACGATAGTAGGATGATTCCGATGACCCGCTCGGATTAATAACATGAGCTGCGGGCCTCATAGGGATGGGGCTCCCGCCTTACACTTCCTCGCAATTCACTCACAGACGAAGCTCCCCCCTGGGACTTCCTCCGTACGCACTCCAAAGGAGCCGAAAAGTGACAACAGTTACAGGTTCCCGATGGCCAGCTCGGATTACCAACAGGAGCTGCGAAGCCCATAGGGAGAGGGCTCGCACCGGAGACTTCCTCACAATTAACTTACAGACGAAGCTCCCGCCTGAGACGTCCCCTCTTTTTCAACCCAGGGAAGCCGACAAAAATGACGCAAGTTACATTGGGAAGGGGCCCTCGCCTGAGACTTCCTCGCGATTCACTCGCAGACGAAGCTCCCGCCTGAGAACTGCTGATGATGGTGAATGTTGAGCTCCAGAGGATCCGGCGTTGCATCCTGGGGCGCTATCTGCTGACGGCCCGGGGGCCCAGCCGAGGAGGCCCCCCAGGGGGCGAGGACACCAAAACAAGACACCCGCCGTGATTTGCTCGCGACGCGAAGGCCCCGGCATCCGCCGATCTCATCTGTTTTCGTGTGCCCCCCAAGGGTCCATGCTGTATTCCAGGGATGGTTTGGGGATCCACTTTCAGGGCTCGCGGGCCCGGAAACGGCACACGAGGGCCGAGATCGAAGACAAGCGCCCAGATTGGGAGAACAACAAAGAAGCACAGCGTCGGAGATTTGAGAGGAGGGGGGGGTGAGGAAGAGGAGGAGGAGGAAGAGGAGGAGGAGGAGGAAGGAGGGGGAGGAAGGGGGAGGGGGGAGGAAGGAGAGAGGAGGAGGAGGGGGAGGGAGGCACAAGCGGTCCCCCCGAGGTCTCGTCGCCTTACGCCGGATCGCGGAGCTCCGCAACTCGCCTCCGAGGCTTGCCAAGATCGAGGAAGTTAGACTGGCGACTTCGGAGGGGGAGGCGGAGCGCGACAAGGGCAGGTGCCTGAAGAGCCGCGGCCTCCGCCAGGTCCAGCGGCTGTCCCTGACCTCCGTGCGAATGAGGAGGAGGACGACGACAAGGAGGAGGAGCAGAAAAGCAAAGGAGGAGGAGGAGAGGATAATAGGAGAGGAGGAGGAGGAGGAGGAGGAGGAGGAGGAGGAGGAGGAGGAGGAGGAGGAGGAGGAAGAGGAGGATGGGATGAGGATGAGGAGGGGGAGGATGAGGAGAGGAGAGGAGAATAGGAGAGGGGAGGAGAAGAGAAGGAAGGAGAGATAATAGGAGGAGGAAATAAAGAGGAGGAAAGGAGGATGAGGAGGAGGAAGGAGGATGAGGAGAGGGAGAGGAGGAGGAGGAGGAGGAGGAGAGAGGGGAAATAGGAGAGGAGGAGAGAAGGGAAGAGGAGGAGAAGAAAAAAGGAGGAGAGAAGGAGGGAGAGGAGGAGGAGGAGGAGCAGGAGGAGGAGGAAGGGGAGGAGGAAGAGGAGTAGGAGGAAACGTGGAGGAAGTGGAGGGGACAGGGAGAAGAGGAGGAGAAGAGGAGGAGGAAGAGGAGGAGGAAGAGGAGGAGTTGGAGGAGGAATGAGGAGGACACGCAGGAGGTCTGGGTGCTCCTGCTGACGCGATGGGCCCCGAGCACTCCCGAGGCCGCGCGCGCGCGAGGCCGCTGAGGCCGCCGGCGCTCGAGGTCGTCGACCCGCGCGGCGGCTGTCACCGTGGCCTGCTGCACCTTCCGCGCCTGGAGGCATTGAGGCCGAGACCTCCTCCTCCTCCTCCTCCTCCTCCTCCTCCTCCTCCTCCTCCTACTGCTCCTGGTCCTCATCCTCCTCCTGCTCCTCCTCCTCCTCCTCTTCAACCCTCCTCATCCTCCTCCTTCTCCTCCTGCTGCTCCTCCTCATCATCATCATCAAAGCTCAGAGCTGTAGGAAATAGTATCTATCTGACGCAGCCAACCCCCCAGTGGCGTGCCTTGCGGAAGGTGATCAAGCTGGCAGATCCCCCAGGAGCGAGGCAACGCTGTCCCTCAGCACCCTTGGGGGGAGATGAGAAAAGACAGACATGTGTGTGTGTGTGTGTGCGAGCGTGCGTGTATGTGTGTGTGGTGTGGTGTGTGCGTGTGATGTCTGTGGTGCGTGGGTGTGCGCTTTTGTTGTGACTGCGCGTGTGTGCGTGCGTGTATGTGGGTGCGTGCGTGAGTGGTGTGTACGATGTGTGTGGTGCGCGCGGGCGCGCGTGTGTGTGTGTGTGTGTGTGTGTGCGTGTGTGTGTGTGTGTGTGTGCGTGTTGGTGTGTGTGCGTGTGCGCGTGTGTGTGTGTGTGTGTGTGTGTGTGTGTGTGTGTGTGTGTGTGTCTGCGTGTGTGCGTGCGTTCGTGTCCATGTGTGTCCGTGTGGTGTGCGTGTGTGAGTGTCTTGAAGTGTGTGTGCGGGTATGCGTGTGTGTGTGTGTGCGTGTATATGTGGTGTGCGCGTGTGTGCGTGTGTGTGTTGAGATGTGTATGCGTGCGTGTGTGTCTGTGTGTGGTGCGCGTGCGTGTGTTGGTGTGTGTGCGTGTGTGGGTGTGTGCGTGCGTGTGCGCGTGTGTGTGTGTGTGTGTGTGCCTGTGTGGTTGCGCGTGTGTGCGCGTGTCTATGTGGTGTGCGTGTGTGTGTGTGTGTGTTGGTGTGTGCGCGCGAGTGCCGCCTCCTTTGCTTCTCCCCCCCTGCGCATTGTGGCACAATTCGCTTCAATGGTATCCCCGTTCTAGCTCTTTCTGCTAGCGCAGAAAACCCGTGCCTCGCCGCCCACGTAAAAAGTGTGCGTGGGTGGGTGCGTGCGTGTGCGTGTGTATGTGTTCGTGTGTGCGTGTGTGTGTGTGTGCGTGTGATGCATGTGGTGTGTCTGTGTGTGTGTGTAAGTTTGTGTGCGTGTGTGTGTGTGTTCGTGTGTGCGTGCGTGCGTGTGCGTGTGTTGCATATCTGGTGTGTGTGTGTTCGTGTGTAAGTTTGTGTGTGTGTGTGTGTGCGTGTGTGTCTCTTGGTGTGTGCGTGCGTGCGTGTCTCTGTTTGCGCGTGTGTTGCGAGTGTATGGTGCGTGTGTGAGCTTGCGTGTGCGTGAGTGTGTGTGTGTGTGTGCGTGTGTGTTCGAGTGTGCGTGTGTGTGTGTGTGGGTGTGCGTGTTTGCGTGTGTGTGGTGTGTATGAGTGTGCGTGTTGGTGTGTGTGTGTGCCCTTCCGCAAGGCCCCGTGGGAGGGCCCCAGGGCCTCGAAAACTGGGAAAACATGAAAGCCTCGTCCCCTCGGGCCCCCCTTGTCTTCATGGTGACGGAACGGATCCCAAACGCAGGCCAGCAGGAGGTGAGCGGAGGGGACTGACTGACCCCCCGTCAGGGTTGACCCTCACTGCGCCACATGGCTTCCCCCTCAGCCCGTTCGGCGTCTCAGCCCACTCGGGTGCCAAATGTGACACCGAACGGGCTAAATCCCATCACAGCGCCGGGAATCTGACCCACTCGGTAACCGAATGTGTTCAATCTCAAGTCCGTTCCCAAGCCTCCGACGTCGTGATTTCTCCAAATGTGGACCCCCAAAGGCCTGGACCCCTTCCCGCTTTTCATACTAAGCCGTTTTTTGACAGCCTCGAGTCGAGGCCTCTCCGATTTGATTTGTTCCACTCAATCGGGGGTCTGGGTGGTCGAATCGGCTCCATCCCAAGTCCACTCGACAGCCGAACGGGCTCGCATGCCGAGCTGGCGCAGGCTTGGGCAGCCGAGTGGATGGGGATGGGCCTTGCCTGGGTGGGGCCCTGTTCGGCGCCCTGCGTGTGTGGCCTGAGGAGCCCACAGAAGCAGTGATCTGGGGCAGGTTCTGCGCCAGGAGTGGCTGCACGCTCGCCGAAAGATGACTCGGGAAAGCGGGGGTGCCATCCAGGGAAGCGCCTGGCACACAAACGGGAGGCGCTGATCAGCGATTGTCCCTGGCCACGCCCTGCACCGCTCACTCGGGGCTCTGACTCAGGAGGTGCCCCTTGGGCACCCACGCCCCGACCGCGGCATGCAGGGCACGGGCACTGGCAGAAACGGAGTGCCCTAGGCGCCCGACAACGGCGAGAGACCTCAAGACCCGTTTCCCTGCGAACCCTTTCCCCAGATATCCGAAGATGTGACTTGTTCAATCCGCGGCCCCTGAGGTCCCGACCCCTCCCCCAAGGATCTGTTTTGTCCCGCGTCCGTTTTGGAGGGTCCCCGAGCCGTTTTGAAACGGCCGCAGAAGCCGAAATCGAAGCAAGACGCCTGGATTAAAGAGATCACACATCGTCGGAGATCTGTGTCCTGGGCCCTTCATTGCGAGGCAAGGGGGTCGATCTTCGGAGAACGCGGCAGGCGGTGGATATGGACAGGTTCGGTCCTCCGACGTCGCATGTTGTCCGTCACGTCGACCCCAGGGATTTCCACCAGTTCCTTGGGGCCGATTCTCATCCTGGCTCGTTTGTTGACGGACCCAGGGCTGGGAAACTGCCTCCAGGGGCCGAAAATGATAAAATTATCCTGACGAAGGGCCCAACCATATGCAGTTGTGAGTATCGCTGTTGTGGGCATCGCCCTCGGTCGATCTCTGGATGGGGCCACGAAGCATGAAAAGGGTGTGCCGGAATAGGGTGGGGACGCATGCGGGCGCAGCCATCGCGGCCTTCGATGGAGCTCCCTATGGGGCCACGAAGCGTGCGAGGCCGAAAACAATGAAACAAACTGACGTCACGTTTTTTGCGTCGCCTCGATCTGGGGGTCCCCCAAGATCGATTCCCCCGGCGGTGGTTCTAGGTGAATCCCCGCCTCGGACGGCTTGTCTTGTGTTGCTACGTTGCTTCATCTCCCTCCCTCCCTCCTGCCCCCTCCACCCCCCTTGCCCCCTCCACATTTTGCCCCCACCCTCCTCCCTCCCGCTGTGTTTCGCCCCCCTCCCTCCCTCCCTCCTCTCTCCTTCTTGCCTTAGACAAGCACTTCCCCCTACTCGCAAAGAAGCTACTCGCAAATGGCCTGGATACACTGCACCGAGGCAAACAAGCTCCATCGTATCGAAATGTTCACGAGTAGGCATTTTGCGAGTCGTGAGTGCGCTCGGTGATGCTTCCTCCCTCCTCCCTGTCTCCCTTCGTGGCCCTCTTGCCGCGCGCCCTTCGTGGCCCCGATATCCGCGGCCCCTCGCCTGCGCCGTAAGGCTCCGCGCCGACGCAGCCGCGCGCCGCGCGGTCTCCACCTGCGTCGGGCCGCGTTTCGCTGAGAGCTCCACGAATTCGTCTGCCAACCATCATCGATATCATCATCAGCATCATCATCACCATCACCATCATCGCCATCATCATCATCGTCATCATCAGCATCATCATCATCATCAACATCCGTATCATCATCAGCAGCATCATCATCATCCTCATCATCATCATAATCATCACCATCACTGCCACCACCATCACCATCATCAGCATCAGCATCATCATCACCACCACCGTCACCACAAGCATCACCATCATCATCATCAGTATCATCATAAGCAGCCGCGTCAGCAGCTGCATCATTGGCATCATCAGTCGCCGCATCATCAGCATCGTCAGCAGCATCAGCATCCTCACCTTCGTCCGTCGTCAACATCATCACCAGCAGCAACAACAACCACAACCACAACAGCAGCAGCAACAACACCAACATCAACAGCAGCAACAACAACAACCACAACAACACCAACAAGCACAACAACAACCAAAATTACTCCGACGGAAGGACCCCACATGAGAATCCTCTGGGCGAATCTGGAAAAAGCCCTCACCGTCGTCCTCGTGGTTGGTGAGGCGTCCTGGCTGTCTCTTCTGCGTATATTTCTTCTCGCCCTGGCGCGGGCCCTCCCCCCGCTCCCTACGTTGCCCCCGACCTCGCCCTCCTGTTTTGGCTCCGGACATTCAGAAAGTGGCCCGGGAGTGGTGTTCTGGGAACACGAAGAACACGAAGTGGCCTACAGTTGGCTCCGGGCATTCAAAATGTGGCCCGGGAATGGTGTTCTGGGAACACGAAGAACACGAAGTGGCCTACAGTTGGCTCCGGGCATTCAAAAAATGGCCTGGGAATGGCGTTCTGGCAGCGCGAGAGCCCAAAAGCGGCGACAATTAAATGAATTGGATGACCCGCTCGGATTAATAACATGATCCGCGGGCCCCATAGGGAGGGGGCTCCCGCTTCAGACTTCCTCGCAATTCACTCACGAATGTGGCCTGGGAATGGCGTTCTGGCAGCGCGAGAGCCCAAAAGTGGCGAGAGTTACAGGAATTGGATGACCCGCTCGGATTAGTAACGTGATCCGCGGGCCCCATAGGGAGGGGGCTCCCGCTTGAGATTTCCTCGCAATTCACTCAAACATGTGGCCTGGGAATGGCGTTCTGGCAGCGCGAGAGCCCAAAAAAGGCGAGAGTTACAGGAATTGGATGACCCGCTCGGATTAGTAACATGATCCGCGGGCCCCCTAGGGAGGGGGCTCCCGCCTGAGACTTCCTCATAATTCACTCACAGACGAGGCCCAAGGCGAGTGATTGAGTGAGTGAGTGAGTGAGTGAGTGACTGACTGACTGACTGGTGATGATGATGATCATCACAATCTCTCACGCGCACACTCATCATCATCATATGTGAGTGCTGATGAGTGAATGAGTGAGTGAGTGAGTGAGTGAGTGAATGAGTGAGTGAGTGAGTGTGTGAGAGATGATGAGTGAGTGAGTGAGTGAGTGACGAATGAGTGATGATGATGATGATGGTGGGTTCCTGTTCCTGCGCGGGGTGTCCAGAGAAAACAAGAAACCCACTTTGGATGCGGGGAGCAACAACAACAAACAACAAACAACACAACAACAACCAACAACAAACAAAAAACAACAACAACAACAACGACAACAACAATCATTTAAGACTGGGGACACTCCGTTCTCACCAGTGCCAGGGTTTTCATAGGAGGCGGGCAATGCCCCCACTTTGTGGGGGGGCCGGTTCAAGCTCTACCAAGTTTCCAAACGACTCTTCGCCACCACCCACACCCAGCTTCCCGCCCTATGACGTTCGGACACTTCACTTCGTGGCCTGCGGACGACCTTGGCTACTACACTGGCGCATGGTTACAATGACTTCTTGTGGTAACATCTTGTGGAAACTAGCTTAGTATACGACTTATACCCCTGTTCCAACAATGGGCACGTGTACCGTTTTCCGACGTTTTAACGTTTCTGTACCACACAAGCCAAGACCCTTATTTTGACTGGTATCACGTGCGTGGCGCCAGCATACCACAGGACTTGTTTCCGTTGTTGTGAGACGATATATGCTCATTCTTGTTCTGTGGTTCTCGTTCCGGCCTCAATGTGCAATACTGGCTCACTCGTCGACGAAATACACGTGACTACCTCTCTCTGGTTGGAGATCCTGATGGTTGTGGTTGTCCCGATAACTGTCGCGATGAGTGTCCCGATGATTGTCCCGATTGTTGTTCCGATGGTTCTCCCGATGGTTGCCCCGGGTCCCGATCGTTGTCCCGATGGATGTCCCGATGGTTGTCCCGATGGTTGTCCTGATGGTTGTGGTTGTCCCGATCGTTGTCCCGATGGTTGTCCCCATGGTTGCCGCGATGGTTGTTCCGATGGTGGTCCCGATGGTTGTCCCCATGGGTGCCCCGCCGGAGGAGGAGGAGGAGGAGGAGGAGCAGCAGGACAAGGCGAGGCGGACGCATACGTGCTCTGGAAGCATACTAAAGAGACGAGTCTGTGTGCTCATCGTCTTCTGGCATGCGCCTGTCCTTAATGGCACGCATCGGGCGCAATACTGCAAGCTGCGCTCCTGGCACCCATACATCAGGGGCCAAGTGTCCCAGCATGGTGCCGATACGCCTCCTCGCGGACACATCGCCCGTGCGTCCGTGGGGCGCCAATGCCGCCAGGACGCCCTGGACATGCGCCGGCATACCCAGATCCACACGGTAATCCATGACATTCCCATACTCGGACTGCCCGAAAGAACGCCATACAGGCATGTGCCACCAATGATCCTGCTTCGGGAACAAGGTGATACCATCCTTGACGTCGTGGGAGGCATTCCACAGAGCCATACATGGCGGCTCCATGCCCATGGATGCCGTGTGTGTTGCCACAAATACATCCAGGCTCGCCATGCTCTTTGGAAGAATACTGCAGTAGCCACATCTTTGCGACCTGATCTGTCACATACAGTGGTGGATCCAACTGTCGGAGCGCCCCGCATAATTTGAAAGGTGTATTATACTCGATGCCCAGGTGGCGGATGGCAGAACCGTGCTGCTCCTCCAGCTCCTGGGCGCTAGAAATACTAACCTTGCCAGGCACAACCCGATATTTGCCCCACCAAGTCTTGCACGCCTGGTGACTGACCTGGATACCCTTTGCAACGAGCGCCTGATGCAAATAATACGGGCTCTCGCAGTCGGCCAAGGGAGGCCGCGACAGCTCTGGGCCATACTGGTCGTCAAGGGCTTTCGCCGACAAAGCCATGACCCATCCAAGAACACAGGCGATACCTTGATCCGAGATGGCTACGGATGTGACAGTGATCAGTCGGAGGCTTCCTGGGGCCGCTTGGGGTCCTCTTGGGGAAGGGGGGAAGCCTCCTGGCGCCGCTTGGGGTCCTCTTGAGGGGCTTTGGGGGGCTTCTTGGAAGCATCTTGGGGCCTCTTGGGGGCTTATTGGGTCCTCACGGCGGGCTCTTGGGGCCTCTTGAAGGCCTCCTGGGGCAACCTATGGCGCAACCAGTAGGGGGACGTTTTATTCTCGGCGGCCGAGGGCGCAACCTATGGCGCAACCAATAGGGGGGCGTTTTATTCTCGGCGGCCGAGGGCGCAACCTATGGCGCAACCGCAAGGGATTATGGCCCCTGGCAGGCGCGCGAACCCCGTTGCAAGAGCGTGCGAAAGTAGCTCGCGCGAGCTCATGTAACATAAATGTTGGAAAACCATTGGTTTTTTTTAGGATTCGGACAGCGCGCGCGGGTGGAAATTTTGAAAAGTCGTGCAGGTGTTTTTCGAGGACCTACGGTGCGATTCGTGTGATTTTATGATGCGCGGTGCTAAAATTCTTAAGAACCCAATGGTTTTTGGAGATTTCGGCGTGCGCGCGCGAAGAAAAAACGAATGTGTCCCGCATGGTATTATTTGACAGGGATGATGGCCCTGGCAGGTGCGCAACCGTTGTCGCAGAAGTTCGAAAAAGTTGCTCGCAAAAGCCCGTTTGACAGAAATGTTTAAAAAGTGTTGGGTTTCCTACGAATCCGCAAGAGCGCGCGGGATGAGATTTTGACATTTTTTTGTTGAAAAACCATTGGTTTTTTGATGTTTTTATGTTAAAATCGCTCCGAACACTAAGCTTTTGGAAGGATTTCGTCTTGCGCGCGCGAATGTCCACTTTACCTTATTTTTTGCAAGGGATTCTTGAAATTTGATTATATTAGAACAAGAAATGTCATTTTATAGTGTTTTTTGCAAGGGAAAACGGATTACAACAAAACAACCGGATCTGGATCACATCGTTTTACCTGAGGCTTCCTCACGAAAGTGATGAAAATGTAGCTGCGGCCTAGGCGGCGCAGGGGGGGCGTGCACCAGGGGGCCCAACAATAATTATTCTTTAGAAGTAATAATATTCAACAACAGCAACAACAAAAACGCAAGGACACCTTCCGGGGCCGGCCCGGCGAGGCCCGGGGTACTGTGCTCGCCCCCGGGGAAAGCGCACACACCTTGGCCGATGTTGCTGTTGTTGCCCCGGGGGGGGGGACAGAGCAACGCGCAACGCCTCTGTGGCATTATGTTACAATTTGTACAGTG
>CAUYUJ010012681.1:57500-67500 GCA_963575745.1 Prorocentrum cordatum
GAGGCTCCCCGCCTGATTCTTCCTCCATGCTCAGGCGTCGGGAGGCCAAAAGTGACGACTGTTACAAGGTTGGGGATGACCCGCTCGGATGAAAAACGCGAAATGCGGGCCCCATCGGGAGGGGGCTCCCGCCTGAGACTTTCTCGAAGTTCATTCACAGACGAGGCTCCCGCTTGATACTTCCGCCATATTCAAGCCTCAAGAGCCCAGAAGTGACGACAGTTACAAGTTGGACGATGACCCGCTTTCATTGAAAATACAAAAAACGCGCCCCATAGGGAAAACGCTCCCGCCTGAGACTTCCCCACAGTTCACTCACAGACGAGGCTCCCGCCTGATACTTTCCCCCTATTCACACCTCGGGAGCCCCAAAGTGACGACAGTTACAAGATCGAGGATGACCCGCTCGGGTTAAAAACATAAAGTGCGGGCCCCATAGGGAGAGGGCTCCCGCCTGAGACCTCCTCAAAGTTCACTCACAGACGAGGCCCCCGCCTGATACTTCCCCCATATTCAGGCCTCAGGAGCCCCAAAATGACAGCAGTTACAGGTTCGAGGATGACCCGCTTAGATTAAAAACATGAAGTGCGGGTCCCATAGGGAGAGGGCTCCCGCCTGAGACTCCCTCGCCATTCACTCACAGACGAAGCTCCCGCCTGATACTTCCCCCACTCAAGACCCCCATTGTGGATGTGGGGAGGAAACAGAAACATCACCCCCTACAACAACACCCACAACAACCACGACGACAACAACCGCAAAAACAACACCCACAACAACAACAACAACAACAACACCAACAACAGCAATAGCAACAACAGTAACAACGGCAACCACCACAACAACAACAACAACAACAACATCAGCAACAACAACAACACCAACAACAAACACAGCAACAACAACACCAACAACAACAACAACACCATCAACAACAACAAAAACAACACCAACAACAATAACAACAACCACAACCACAATGACAACAACAATAAATGTTAACCTGCTCGCTATTACCTGCCCGCGTGCCACTCAACATGTCTATTCCGAGCCCTCGATATCCACCCTCTTTGTCTTCGATCGTACCCCCTCTGGGGGCATATCTTCCTTACCTGCCGCGTGTAGTTGGTGCAGCCCCTCGAACAGGGGAGGAGTGGACGGATGGAAAGAGGAGGGAGAAGGACGGGGCACGGAATTAACAAGAAGGGGGCTAGGATTATGTCGGGCGTATCCCCCTACAGGGGGATTTTCAACGAAAAATGTTTAAAAAAATACCCCAAAAATATTCCAAAAAGGTTGAAAAATACTCAAAAATAGTCCCCAGACTATTTTTAGACTTTTTTGAATATTCCCCCTGTATAGGGACAGGCCCGACTTAAGGCTGGGGGCAGAAAATACGCGGCAAAACCAGACAGGCTGACCGGGCGGGCAAACCGACGCGGGCGGGTCGGGAGGGCAGGCCCAGGCTGCCGGGTCGAGCGGGCGGGCTGCTGAAGCGTGAGTCGTGCACGAATCGTGGGGAAGTCCCGCACGAGAGCGCGATTTCGGAATACAGTCAACCCGCAGAGTAAGGATGCGCGATAAGGATTCAAGGGCATTGGACGCCCATTTCGAAACGTTTCGAGCGGGGCGCGGCCAACGAAAGTGTCGAAGGATGGACCCAGGAAGCAAGGATGCAAGGGTACCCTTGGGAGGGATACCCATCCATACTCTGCGGGTCGACTGTACATGATAAGGAAGTATCCGGCGGAAGCCGCTGTTGTTGTTGTAGACCGGAGGCTAGAAGGCAAGTGTCACCCTCACGACTTTCCCTGATAACGCAAACCAGGTACGAGCCCCCAGAGGGGCACTTCAGAACAAGAACAGTAACAACAACAACGACGACGACAACAACAGCAACAGCAACAGCAACAGCAACAGCAACAACAACAACAGCACCTACAACTGCAACTGCAACTACAACTACAACTACATCATCATCAGTAACAGAAAGAGCAGCAACAACAAGAGCAGCAACAACAACATAAACAACATCAACAACAACAACAACCGCAACATCACCAATCGCAATCACCATAACTCAAATAGCAACAACAACAACAACAACAACGGAAACTACAATAATAACAACACCAGCAACACCAACAACAACTGCAACAACAACAACAACATCCTCACCACCACCAGCATCGTCATCTGCATCATCAGCATCACCACCATCGTCATCATTGTCATCGACCTCAGCATGGTCATCGTCATCGCCCTCATCATCAACATCATCAGCATCATCTCCAGCCCGTCGTCGATCCATAATCAACAGCAGCATCTTCATCAACATCACCACCATGATCCTCCTCATCATCATCAGCATCATCATTATGTCTGGCCTCCTCCTCCTTGTCCTTGCCTTGTTCTTCTCCCCCTTGCCTTGCCATCCTCCTTCTCCTCCTCCACCTTGGCCTCCTCATTATCCTCGCCTTCCTCATCCTCCTATCTCAGCGAATTCTGAGGCCCGAGCTGGATCGAATCGCGAAATCGGATCTGAGCGGAAACGGATTTGGTCGCGTGCGTCAGAATTTCGGCTTCGCTCTGCTGGCGACGACAACGAGGCCTGCCCTGGCCCAAGCAGGAAGGACGCCCACGCGGCGAGAAAGCCTCAGGAGCCCAAGGTCGCGGTTTAGGCTGGGTCGGTACGGCGATGACGAGGTCCGCCTCTGTTGCTCTGATGGGTCGCTGAATCGCGAATCTCGGCGGTGGACAAACCTTCCTTTAGCAAACCTCCCCTTAGTGAAAACGGCCTGGGACCGAAACCGACGGACCTGGACCCGCAAAAATGACAGCCGCGACGCCCTCTCGCGAACCGAAAACGGCCCATTCCTGAATCGACGTGTCAAGGTAGGAGGTCTGTCCACCTCCGAGAATCCCGCCCCTGCTCGCGGGCAGTCGGCGCAGCACCGGGATCTGGACCCGTTATATATCGTGCAGGATGTTGCGGACATCGGGCTGGGCCCCTGCAGGCCAGGGAAGGCAAGGAGGAGGAGGCGGAGGAGGAGGAGGCGGAGGAGGAGGAGGAGGCGGAGGAGGAGGGGGACGAGGACGAGGACGAGGAGGAGGAGGAGGAGGAGGCGGAGGAGGAGGGGGACGAGGGGGACGAGGAGGGGTACGAGGAGGAGGAAGAGGAGGAGTAGGAGGAGGGCAACGAGGAGGAGGGGCACGAAAAGGAAATGGGGAGGATGAGGAAGAGGAGGAGGAGGAGGAGGAGGAGGAGGAGGAGGAGGAGGAGGAGGAGGAGGAGGAGGAGGAGGAGGAGGGGGAAGGGGGACGAGGACGAGGACGAGGACGAGGACGAGGAGGAGGTGGGGACGAGGAGGAAGATGAGGAATCAACATTTGAGGATCGGATTAGATCGAATGGGACCGGGAGCAGCCCTGCTTCTGCTGTCTGCTGGCTCGCGCTGGAGCTCCCACGGTGGTTCCAGATTTCTCGGGACATCTGTGAATTTACCCAGGCTCCTCTGGTTGTGCATCGGCTTGCGTGGACTCACCTCGGTGGTGCGAGCTTGATCCCCGCAAGTCGACCGACAAAGAGCCGTCAAGCCCGCAGGGATACGCTACTCGGTCCTCCCCGCCCACCCAACGACAACCAACGTCAAGCCTGTGATGCCGAGGACTCTTGCTTGGCAGGCTCGCCCTGCAAGCTCTCGGCAGCCGCGCCGCCACGTCAGACGGGCATGAGCAAAGCTAAGACCAGGGTGCGGCCCTCCCTCCTGCCAGCACGCACGCGAAGGGGCAAAGGGGAGAAGGGTAGAGAGGGCATCGTAGCGACTGGCCCGAGGAGAAGCGTCAGGGGGGTGCGGGCTCATGGGAGGAAACGTCGACCTGGAATCGGCGATACATCGCCGATAGATCGGCGATAAGCCCCCGATGGCAAATCCACACGCTCCTGGGCGGGGTGGGCGTTCGGGCCCCAAACTGCAAGCAACGGGCGATCAAGGGGCGAGAAATCCCCCCCGTGGGCCCATCCTTCCCGAACGTCTGCCCCTCATGACTGCACCGTTCCACTTTGCGAAGCCGGCGCCGGTCACACGAGAGAGCATGAAGTGGAAGCAAGAACCCTCCCCTTTGACGTCACAGTTCTGTTCGTGACGTCGGCCCCTGGGTATATCGACGCGTCTGCCCAGGGCGCGCTTTTCATCCTGAGTCGAAATTTTGACGGTCCTGGGGCCAGGAAGCGGCCTCCTGAAGACGCGCGAAAGCCCGTCCGCCACGACTGTGCTGCGCTGCCCAGATCTATGCCGCTTCTCCATCCAAGCACCATCCGCCAGTGGCATCAACTTGCCGAAAGATCAGGGCGGGAGCGCCGGGGACGGCTCGGCAGCGGCTGGCGGGGGCGGCCCGGGACAGCAAGGGCGGCAGTTACCCTCCCTGGGGTCATCGCCGTCCTCGCTGCCCCTGCTGCGCAAGCGACACGGCGGCTGAGAGAGGGACGAGCATACCCGTAAGCCTCCGCACTAGGAGTCGGGATGCCCCCCAGGAGCGCGTGCGCCCTAAGGGCAGCGCGCAATGAGATGAGAGGTTGAGCTACGCAGGTGTTGCCACCGGCCAGGCCTGCACCATCGTACACAGCGGCAGCTCCCAATCCCAGCTGTGGGGTGTGGTGGGACTGCCGCATTGTCGCGTGGGCAGCAGGGGCCCTTTCGGGTGATGCTGCCCGCCTGACCGGTGCCCGTCCCACCCGCCCCCTGGCAAGGGGCCCCGCTCGTCGCCCTCAGGCCCAGACCCCCGACGTCATGATTTCTTCCTTGCGTCGACCCCAGGAGGTCTCGACCTCTTCCCTGGGACCAGTTTTTCGTCCCGAATCGTTTTTCGACGGTCTCGAGGCCTGGCAAGGGCCCCGAAAGTGACGGAAGACCTCCCGTCGTGATTTTCTCACTGCTCGAAGGGGCCTGGGGAGGGAGGGGGGAGAGGGGGGTCCCTCTGTTCCTTCGTAAAACAAGGCTAGAATCGGGATAAATCGCTCCAGAGCGTTCCGGAGCGCTCTCAGAGCGTTCCGGAACGCTCTGGAGCGGCCGCGGCGCCCAATATATCCTCCAAACCCGCCGATCCTCAGAGATTTCGAGTTATCCCGATCCGATTTTGTCCCGATCTTCGCGTCGTTTTACTTCGACCAGCGCGAGGAGGAGGAGGAGGAGGAGGAGGAGGAGGAGGAGCAGGAGGAGGAGGAGGAGGAGAGGCAGGAGGAGGAGGAGGAGGAGGAGGAGGAGGAGGAGCAGGAGGAGGAGGAGGAGGAGAGGCAGGAGGAGGAGGAGGAGGAGGAGGACCAGGAGGAGGAGGAGGAGGAGGAGGAGGAGGAGGAGGAGGAGGAGGAGGAGTCTGCTTCCTTCGACCAGCGCGACGCCCCGCCCACCGCTGCCCTCCGCCCCCAGGGGCGCGATGAGAGGCGCCCGCCTGCCGCCGGAGCGCGTCGGCCTCCCCCCGCATGACCGCGAGCGTGTCCTCCCAGCCGCACGGGAAGCGGATCGGGATCAGGCTGTGTGCACAGGGAGACGGCCGAGGGGCCGTTCCTTTTTTTTGTTTCAGCGCACATTTTGGGAGGAGAACGAGGAAAGCTGAGGGGACGATACGCGACGCCGTAATACAGTCCACTCTGGCTCGAAATCGGCAGCTTGGCAGCGTGGTCGCCACAATCGGTCGCCACGCGCATCAGTGCTCGTAGTAAATGTTGGTTTATATATCCCCTACGGCCTAAATGGCCAAAACTGTAAATCCAACGCAGGAGGGGGAAGGAGGCAGGGAGGGAGGGAGGGAGGAGAGCTGTACACACGGAACCAACCCCGTTCCTGTACGGGGTCCGTAGGAAGAGGCAATGAGCATGACCCCTTTTCCAAGGCACTGCGCAGCGTGCAGTGCTCTGGTGAGAAAGCCAATGCCTGAGCCAACACAGTTGCGGAAGGGGTGTCGTAGGGAAGCGAGCGGACTTCACACACACGGGTCGTTCTCCTGATATCGCGCGTCTCGAGAAAAATGAGACGGTGCGTCCTCATAGTCTTCGGCCTCTCGGGGGCCTGAATTACCAGGCCTCGGGACCGTCAGCAAAAATGCTCGGGACGAAGAAGCGGTCCCGGGGACGTGAAGGCGGGGGCCTGTGCCTCGAGAACATCGGCACGCCGGATGTCTGGGCTGGGATCCCGCATCGGGCCCGGCCCCTACGGGCCCGACCGAGAGGGAGGATCGACTCGTAGAGGATCGGGCCAGCTCGAGATCGGAACCAGACCCTGGGGACCGGAGCGGACCAGAGCAGAGAAGAAGGACGAAGCTGGCCGTCCCAGACCTGGCGTCGTGAGTTGTTCACGACGTGGGTCCCCAAGAGGGCTGGACTCTGGACCCCTTCAGTGGGACCAGCTTCTGATCGTGAGTCGTTCTGGGACGCCCCCGTGGGGCTGGCGATGGCCCCCAGAGGCCGAACACGGCCAAAACCCCCCGCCGTGGGTTGTGTCCACGACGCGAGCAGTCGGCTGCACGCAAGAGCGACCCATAGCTTAGGTCGGGCCTGTCCCCCTACAGGCGGATTGTGGACGAAAAACACAAGATATTCAAAAATCCGCCGATCCGGCGTGTGAGTTTGAAGGAGTCTCAGCTACAGCCTCGAAGCTGAGCCTCAGCCTCTGGGGGGGTTGCCGGGGTGGCTCTGCCGGGGAAGAAGGGGTGGGGGGGGGGGGGGATGCGAATTTCCGGCGGATGCGTTTTTTGACACCCCTCACAAGGATCGTGGCCTCCGAGGGGGTTCCGAACTCGAGTACCACCCCTCCCGCACCAAGAAGCTCCGAGGAGGCCTCCAAGAGGCCCCACGGGGCGCAGAAGAGGCCCCCAAGAAGCCCCAACAGGCTCCCAAGAGACCCCCAAGAGGCCCTCTAGTGGCCTTAAGAGGCCCAAGAGGCCCCCAAGAAGCCCCAAGAGGCGCCCAAGAGGCCCCCAGAAGTCCCAGCCAACCACGAGATCCCAACCAGCATCCATGAGGCCTCTGACCCACCACCCACGCACGGTGGCGGGATAGGCCGACGGCCACTGGATAAATGCTGAGTGAGAGGAGGGGAGGGAAAAAGAGAGGAGGGACGAGGGCGAAGAAGGATCACATCAGTCGGAGCGCCCCGGATCGGCGGCACTGGCCGAAGGCCACTACAATATACTAAGAAAACACAAATCGTCAAAAAATCGTCCCCTGACTATTTTTCACTATTGTTGAATATTCCTCCTGTGGAGGGAAAGGCCCGACTTAACCCTAGGCTTACGATGTTCCAACCCACTTTAGCCTTGAGACGCAGAGAGAATTTCGAGCGCCACGGAAGTACCGAAACTGAAGGGTTTTCGCGTGTCGCGCCCTGGGAGGCGATACTCGCTCGACACTGTTTCGACCGTTTCCTGGGTGCTCGAAATTATTTGTGTGATGTGGTCTTTCAGTACTCCAGATTTCGTAATAAAAGGGAGGGGCTTCTGGACCCTCCAAGACAAGCCATTTCAGACCCCCCCCCCGTGGGAAAACCCTCCAAAACATCGTCCCCAGACCCCCCCCAGGCCCTCCAAGATAGCTTGGAAGAGACCCCCCCCGAAATGAGACCCCCCTCCCTTTATTACGAAATCTGGAGTACGGTGGGAGCAGCAGCAACATAACTGGGGCAGTGCAAAGGGGGGTCACCACTAGGGGGGTCGCCAGTTCCTCGAGGAAACGCCACTTCCTCGAGACTTCCTCGAGGAACTGGGCCCCCCAGAGCCCCGAAAACGCAAAGAAACGTCCAAGAACATCCTCGACCCCTCGACTCTCCATCCTGGAACCTCGACTTCCAGGAGAAGCTGGCGACCCCCCCAGTGGTGACCCCCCTTTGGCACTGCCTGAAGGACCCCCAGGCAAGAATGGCCCGTGGTGCGCGGCGTCCAGGGGGACCGTCGCGGGGCCCCGCTCCGCGCGCCCAGGCCGGTGCTCGAGGGACCGCCCTGGGCCCGCACCCGGAGGCCGCTCCGGCGACGGGCCACTCTTACTGCGGGATGACGATTAATTAAAAAAAACTGGGGAGAACGATTAAAAAAATAGTTCTCTGCTATTTCTGTACAACTTTTTCTGACTGGAGGAGAACGGTTAAAAAAATAGTTTCCCAGCCCGCGGCCGGTTGTTTCCTATTCGTCATCGCGGGCGCCGCCGCGTGAACACGACCCCCGGTCATTTATTAATCGTCATCCTCCATTACGAGTGGCCGAAGCGCGTCTGGGCTCATGTTGCTCCCATCGTACTTAGGGACCCAGAGCTCCGTCGCAATTATTGAAAAAATGCTAGACGGACATGTTTTTGGATTTTCGGCCTCTGGCGGCCCTCGCCAGGCCCCGGGACCGTCAAAAAACGACTCAGGATGAAAAGCCGGTCTTGGGGAATGGGTCGAGACTTCTGGGGACCCCCTGAAAAAATCACGACATCGGATCTCTGGGGACCGTCCCAGAAACAGTTTCGAGCACCCGGAAACGTGTCGAGACAGTGTCGAAACGGTGTCGGACGAGGGTGTCACAGGGCCCGACACGTGAAAACCCTCGAGTATCGGTGTTTTCTTGGTGCTCGAGGCCTTTTCTGGTGACCAAGGCTAAAGTTGGTTGGAGCATCAGAAGTCCCGATGCGACCCTGTACGGCAAGCTCGTGTCGTGACGACCCTGGCGTGGTTTCTGACACCGCGTGGATCGTTCGACCTTGAATGATCGGCGGCTTCTCGATCGCCTGATCGTTCCATGTGGGCCTACTATGGGCCACTGGCGGCGTTCAACCTCCAACGCCCGCGGCGTGGTCGCCGCCAGTCGACACGACGCGAACCTACCGTACCGGCCCTGCCTTCGCTCGCTTCGGTAGGGGGGCCGGGGCTCCTCCTTCTCCTCCTCCTCTTCATCTTCTTATCAGTATGCTTAGTATCATTAGTGGTCTTTTTATCCTTCTTACGTTTCTTATTAATAATGGTATTATTAGCATCATCAGTATTATTATTGTTGTTACTATTATTATTATTCCTCCTCCTCCTCCTCCTCCTCCTCCTCCTCGGGCGCGTCCTCATCCCGCGCCCGCAGCGCCGCGGCCTCGCGCGCCGCCCGCTGCGCCCGGCCGCGCAGCTCGGCCACCTCCTCCTGCCAGGGGGGGGCGAGGGGGGGGGGGCCAACGAACTCTTCCCTGCGCAGGGCGGCACCGCCGCCGCCCGCCAGGATATGATCTCGCGGAGCACCGCCTGCGAGGCGGGCCAGCGTGTCGTGCTGCGCTCTTTTTCGCCCACGGAGATGCCGCTGCAGCTGTCTCTGCGACGCCCGAAGATCTCGGCGGCGCGCACAATTGGGGGTGGAGGGAGGGGGGAGGGCTTCTCAGGAGAGAGGCTGCCTCTTAGAAGGCGCTGGCCTTACACCTCCAGAGAAGGCCCGCGCCTTCGAAGAAGCAGGGGCTTCTGAGAAGCCCTCCCCCCTCCCCTCCTCCTCCTCCTCCTCCTCCTCCTCCTCCTCCTCCTCCTCCTCCTCCATTCCTTCACGAGAGGGACGGCTCTTTACGATGTTCGGCCTCCTAAATGGGGTCTGAGTAGATGGGGTCGGAGGACCGCGCCGCATCGCCGAGACATCGGCGATGCATCGGCGATGCATCGGCGATGCACCGGCGATGCACCGGCGATGCATCGTCGAGGCGGGCGATGCATCGGCGACGCCGACGTGAAGCAAATCGGGCTCCGCATCGAAAAGCATCGGCGATGCATCGGCGATGCGGTGCGATCCTCCGACCCCACCTACTCGGACCCCATCTAGGAGGCCTAGAGCCACGGGAACAGTCACGAGAGGGACGGCTCTTTACGATGTTCGGCCTCCGGGGGCCCTCGCCGCGCCCCGGCGCCGCCGACGGACGGCTCGTAGGACGAAACGCCTGTCCCGGGGAAGGGGTCGAGACCTCGTGGGGATCGACGTCGTGGCAAAAACCATGCTGTCGACGGTCCGGGGAG
>CAUYUJ010012681.1:72500-90000 GCA_963575745.1 Prorocentrum cordatum
GCTGCTCCTCGACCTCGGCCTCCAGAGGCCCGCCCCCAAGCCCCGGCCAGGACCCCCGGGGAACGGCCCTCCGGGGGCGCGAGCGCCGAGCTCCGGCAGGGAAGCTTTTTGGCGTCCTCCGGCCCGGCGCGCTGCGCCGCGCTCTCGGCCCCCGGCGGGGCCCGCCCTCGGGTCCCGCGGGCTGCGCGTCGCGCCCTTCGGGGGCGAGGAAGGGAGCACCTCTCGGGCGCTGCCCGGGCCCAGGAGGGGCCCCCTTTTGCTGCAGGTGCCGACGGGGGGGGGGGGCACCTCTCGCGCAGCACGGGGGGGGGGAGACAGCTGCACTGCTCGGGCCCATCGAGGGGCCCCTTTTCTGCAGCCCTCGCTGCCCCAGACGGGTGGCCTCCCCACGCCGCGACGCCCAGGCAGGACGATCAAGAGTGGCTCCGGAGCGAGAAGCTGCCCCTGGGGGCGCTGCGCCTACGGAGCGCGGGAAGACAACGGAATGCTATACCGTCTTGGCCCCGTAGGCCAACGAACTACGCCTTAAGCCTTAAGAGCGTAGAATTGACGAAGACGAGGACGACGACGACGACGACGACGAGGACGACGACAAGGACGACGACAAGGACGACGACGACGACGACGACGACGACGACGACGACGACGACGACGACGACGACGACGACGACGACGACGACGACGGCGCGCCTCAAGAGGCGACGACGACGGCGCGCCTCAAGAGGCGACGACGACATCATAACCACTACGGCACGCCCCAACGGGCTCCCCAAGACGCCCCCAAAACCCATGTTCCCAGAAAGCCTTCTGTAAAGAGGACAGTGGGCCCGCAGGGGCACGGAGCATAGCCAACCCGCACGAGAAGGACGCACGATAAGGATGCAAGGGCCACGGGAGGCCATGTCGGCACTCTGCGAGCGGGGCGCGGCCAGCGAGAGCAGGCAAGGATGGGTCGAATGGACGAGGACGCCAGGGTCAGCCTTGGAAAGTCGCTCATCCCGACTATGCGGGTTGGCAGTATAGGCCAATTAAGTTACGCCTAACGGGCCTATCAGCGAAGAGAAAGGCGCCAAGAGGTGAGGAAGAAGAAATTGGGCCCGCAAGGGCACGGAGTACACGCCTGCCAGACGGATGCAGAGGGGGGCAGTGGGTCGGGAGCCCTGGGGCCGCACACTGGAGAAATGAGATCGTCGGATGCGCAGGTTCTGCGCTCGAAGTCTGCCTTTTGCGGCACGAAGAGGGGGGTTTGGGGGGGGAGGCTTCGTAGAAGGAGGCTGCTTCTTAGAGGGCGCCAGCCCTACATCTACAGACGAGGCCCACGCCTTATAAGAAGCAGGGGCGCTTCTAAGAAGCCTTCCCCTCTCGCCATACCCCCACTCTGTGCGCGCCGCCAACATTGAAGAAATGAGGTCGTCGGATGTCTAGGTTCTACGCTCGAAACCTACCTCGCACTAGCCCCGAAGTGTTCAGCGTCAGGGAAAAAACTGCCAGCATGAGCCCTGAAGGGTTCTGCGCCCTCAGCGATTGGCACGAGCCTGACAGGGAAACCCCAGCATCCCCCACCCTCCGTTTGTTGACGTCACGGGGTCCGGCGAGGTGAGGCAAATGGTAGGCGGATGTAGGCGGTAGACCAGCCCTGGCCGAGGCGAGAGGCGTCGAAGGCGGGGCCCCAGACCCCCGACGTCGTGAATTTTTCATGACGTCGACCCCCAGCTGTCTGGACCCATTCCCCGGGACCGGTTTTTCGTCCTGAGTCGTTTTTTGACGGTCCCGAGGGCCGGTAAGGGCCCCCAGAGGCCAAAAATAATGAAAAACCTCCCGTCGTGACTTTTTCATAACTCGAGGGGGTCTGGGGCACTGGCTCGAGAAGGGAGGCAGTGGCCTGGAGCCTGGAATCGACAGGCGCCCCCCTGCCCACGAGCGGCGAGCGCACCCGCAGCGATCCGCGCCCTCGTCGCTGCCTGGCGTCCCCGGGGCGCCCGGGGCGCGGCCCCGTGGGGTGCGCGGTCGTCCCGGACCCCCGACGTCATGCTTTTTTCAAGACGCGACCCCCAGAGGTCCCCAGACATGATCGCGTCGTAAAAAAATCAGGACGGGAGGTTTTTGCATATTTTCGGCCCCGGGGGGCCCTCGCCGGGCCTCGGGGCCGTCAAAAAACGACTCAGGATGAAAAACCGGTCCCGGCGAATAGGTCCGGACCTCTGGTGGTCGCGTCATGAAAAAATCATGACGTCGGGGGTCTGGGGAGGTCCGGACCTATTCGCCGGGACCGGTCTTTCACCCTGAGTCGTTTTCTGACGGTCCCGAGGGCCGGGAAGGGCCCCCCGAGGCGGAAAATGTGGAGAAACATTCCGTCGCGATTTTTGCATGACTCGAGGGGGTCTGGGGTGCGCCACGCGCGGGGCGTGCGCGAAAGAGCGCCCTGCAGCCACGGGGCAGCGGCCCCCGGGGCGCTGGGCCGCGAAGCCGTGGACTCCGGCATGCTGTGCGCCCACGACCTGCCCTAGTCTTGGGTCGGGCGAGTCCCCCTGCAGGCGGACTTTGGGCGAAAGATCAGAAATAGTCAAACAAGTACCCCCCCAAAATGGTCCAGCATTGTCAAACAAACATCGTCCCCCGATTCTTTTGGGACTGTGTTTGGATCTGTTCCTCCTGTGGAGGACACACGCCCGACTCGACCCTATAGTCTGCAAGGGCCCATACGGGCAGGAACTGCTGCTCGGAGTGCCGCGGCGGCGGCCCCGGTGACACGCCATGACCTGCAAAAGAGGGCAACGTTGAAGGGGCCCCAGGACACACAAATAAATACACACAAATAGAAAGAATCCCCATATCTTCCCATATGCTCTGGGTTTGTGTCTTCCCCCCCACTTCCCATATTTTCCCATAATTTCTGGGGGATCGACGATGAATTGTGGCTGTGTTTTTTTCCCCTCCTGAAGCGTGTCGCTCCGCCCCGCGGGGCGGGGGTCTGGGAGAGGCGCTCGGGGCGCTGCCGCCTGGGGGGCCCGGGACGCGGCCCGCGGCCGGCGTGTCGCGACGCGGCGCGGCGAACCAGAGGCCCAAAGGCTCCCAAGAGAACGCCAAGAAGGGCTCAACAGCGTCAACGTCGTCTTTGTCGTCGCCGTCGCCGCCGTCGTCGTCGTCCTCGGTGTCGTCGTCGTCGTCGTCGTCGTCCATCAGGGTCGGCAGCACTAGCCCAAAGGCCTTCCCAATTTGAGAAGATTATATCTCGGGGGCGCGCAGGCACGGATCAGCGATCCATGGATCTGGTGCGCGGCCGCCAAGCCCATGGATCGGGGCAGGTGCCCTCCACAGCATGCGGCCGGCGCCGCCCCGCTCGGCGGCGAGAGTCCGCGATGTCCCTCGGAAGCGGGACCCGTCTCTACACCCTGCGAAATGCGTAAGAAATCATGGGTTAAGAAATTCATAGTCTCAGAATTTGAATGAAAACCCAGAATGTCGATTGAAATCTTAGGATTCACATTGAAACATGAAGAATAATCGAGACTCTGGCCGAAAACTCTGGTTTTCTTAAGCATCGCCTGGAGTGTAGTCCACGCCCCCGTGATCCATGTTCGCGATCGCCTGGCAGACGCTCCTGGCGGTGCGCCGCCGGCAGATCGGCGGCAGGCCCCCGATAGGGGAAACCGCCCCCTGCCTGGGCGGAGGGAGGGGGGGGCATCCGGGCCCCGCTGGAGGGCAAAGAGGGTCGATACGTCCTCCCCTGGGGCTAGTGCCCCCCTGGCACTGCCCCTGACAGTCGAGGCGTTGACCTAAGAAACCCTCAAAATGAGGAGCGGGGGCCCCTCTTGTCATAAGTTGAACTTCGACGTCGCATCGAAAACTTGCGGGAGACCTTAGGCAAGGAACACCGAGCCCCTCCCCAGCGAAAAGGGTTGCTTCTTCAGCGCCCCGACTGTAGTTTTCGGGTCCTGACTCGGCTGTGCCAGCAGCCGTGGGGGGCGATCGGGGCACCCCCAGAACGCTCTCGGCCAGGAGCAGCTGCTGGAAAGCATCCCGAGGCTGGAAAACCACACGGAAACGTCCGAGGAGGAGGAGGTGGAGGAGGAGGAGGAGGAGGAGGAGGAGGAGGAGGAGCAGGAGGTTGCCTCTGGCGAGGGCCCCCAGAGGCCGCAAGTGGCGGAAGGCCTCCGCCTGGACATCCTCACCACGCGGGAGGGGTGTGGCTTCCGAACAGAGGCCCGCGAGCCAGGTCGAGCCGCTCGAGGTCCGCGCCCGCGAGCCCGCCATCCGGGCGCGCCACCCGCAGCGGCGGAGGGGGGGAGTCTGCGGCCAGCTGCCACATCTGCGCGGAGGCACCAGCGAAACTCCGCCAGCAGGAGGACCCCCCCTCCTCCCACAACGCCTCTCGTGCTGATTCTCAGCCCCTGGGGGCCCTCCCCGGGTCGTGGGACCATCAAACAACAACGCGGGGTGAAGACCTGTCCTGGAGCAAGGATCCAGTCCTCTCGGGGTCCACGTCGTGCAAGAAAACCACGTCAAGGGCCTGGGTCCCCGTCGTTCCTCATCCCGCCCCCCCCCCCCCCCCCCCCCCCCTCCTCCTCCTCCCTCCTCCCCCTCCCCCCTGCCCCACCTCGGCACAAGCTTGGAGTTTCTCGAAATACATAGTGTGCCATAACAGGCTTCCCGTTCTCCCTCTTCCCCGTCCTCCCTCCTCCTCCTCCTCCTCCTCCTCCTCCTCCTCCTCCTCCTCCTCCTCCTCCTCCTTCTCTCCGCAAGATGAGCCAAGAGGCTCCTCGATGGCCTCGCCGAGAAAAAATGCACACGTCCGAGCGAGGCCGCACAGGGATACATGTAGGTCGGGCTTGTCCCCCGACAGACGGATCAAGGACGAAAGGAAAGAATACCCCCAAAACATTCAAAAACGGCAAAGAAGAGTCAAGAAGTCGTCCCCGACTATTTTTGAATATTCCTCCTGTAGAGGGACGGGCCCGACGTAAGGACACATCAGAGCGAGGGGGCCAAACAGTCCCACACGGTCCCTGCGTGCATGGCCGACCAGGATCAATGGCGCGCGCTGTCCGTGTTCTTGCTGCTGTTGTTGCCGCCGTCGTCGACGTCGTCGTCCCGCGCCCCTGCCAGCGATCCGCCCGCGACCCACTCCCGCGCGCCCGAGACGCACCCAAGGGAGAGGGCGATTCGGCGAAGTCTGGGGTCAAGAAAGAGGGGTACCGGCGTAATCAGCAGACTCCGGGTTTCTTACTTAACAAGCGTGGAGGGGTACCCCCCGACGGGGGTCAACCTCGCCTCGTCGTCGCGCTGCGACGGGGGTCGGAGCGCCTTCGGCGCGCGGTGGCTGCCCGCGACGGGGGTCGATGTGGGGCTGCCGGCGGGGTGACGCCACCCCCACGCTTATTAAGAACCCCAGAGCACTCCTTGTATGTTGATGTATGGACCTGCGCTCTATCTAGGTGGCTTGAATTTCCTTGGGATGGGTTTGCCCTCCCCCGCCGTTTCTCCCTCTTCCCTCTCCTCGTGCAAAGATGAGCGCCCGTTCGAACGTTCTCAGGGACGTGCCTCATTTTCTTGGTTGCATGTACGTTGGCGTCTCGACTTCCATCGAATCGAGATGCCCCCATATCAAACAAGAGAGTGCTAGCGACTATGTGCACGAGGACGAGAGATATAATGATGTGCATAGTAAGATTTTGATGCTTAGCCTTGAGGCAAAATTCTGACCTGGCACATGACAAGATTGGCCTCAAGGGTATGCTTCAACTTCCTCCAAATCACATCATGATCCCCCTATGCATCGTGAAGTGCATCGTTCATACCATATTGTTTGAAATAGGGGCGTATCGATTTGAAAATCGAGACGCCCTCGTAAATGCGACCAAGAGAACGAAACATACATGAGGAAGGGCGGAGGGAGAACTGGAGGTGAAGGACAAATCCCCTCCAAGAAATACCCATATCAACAACATAGAAGAGACATAACATGAAAACAGGAACGCAATATATCGAAAGCCTTACTCCCTCACATTGACACAGACGTACTCTGAGATGAGTTGTACTTCAATGCGTATCTAATGGTTTACTTCATGGAGGCATGGTAAAGCGTCAGCAGGGCCCGTATGCACCAACTCACGTCGGGGGCGCTTCGGCCAGTTCCGACTCCCCCAGCCCCCTGGGGGGTGGGGCCACTAGGCGTGACAAGTATAAGTTTGAATCCCCCAACAATGTTGTGGAGACCACCAGGTGCGCGGCATCTAGAATCTAGAATTAAAACCATCGGCCCCTTGAGGGGGGCATCGGGCACGATTGCAGATGCTTACATTGCGACAGGCGATTTGCAACGTCTTCCACAAATGTTCAAACGTACACGGATGCAGCATGCGAGTAAAAGCGCCCAGCCATTGAACATACGCCAAAGCGCCCGACCTGTTTGAACATTTTTCATATTGGGCCGAGGATGTTCAAAAAACAAACATCCGGGACCTCCCGGCAGGGCCTGGTTCCGGGCCCCAGGACGGTCAGAGAACGGCCCAGGATGAACAAACAACCATAAACTTTCGAGGGTCCGCGCAGAGTTCCTGGATCGGCGCTGGACCCCCCTCCCTGTCACGCGGAGCTCGCCGGGGCGGCGCTGGAGGCGCAGCCAGGGGGCTCAGCGCAAATCCAAGAAACCCGCGCAGCCTGCAAAAGTTTGTGTCTGAGCATGTCCCTGCAAACTGTTCTGCTTCGAACATCCCGTCCATAAGGTGGGTTGAGAGGTCTGGACAGCCAGTGCGACGGCCCAGACATCCGACGCGTGGGCCCCCGAGGACTGGACCGCTCTCCTGCAGGGCAGGCTCTGCGGCCCCGGCTCGTTTCTTCGGCGCTCCCGAGGCGTGGCGAGGGCCCCCCGGGAGGCCGAAGAGAACGGTCGGAACACTGGGGCCCACGAAAGGGGTCGAGAGCGAGGCCCGGGGGGACGCCGGGCCGTGTTCGGCCTCCAGGGGCCCTGGCCGGGCCTCGGGACCGTCAAAGAACACAACTCGGGACGCAAGACTGTTAAGAGTGGTCCAGGCCTCCAGGGCCCACGCATCGAAAACATTGGAGCAAGCCGACGGCTGGGGAACGAGGTGGATCTTTTTTTTTCTTGATGCAGGAGTTGGCTCGACCAACAAAGTGGCCCCAAGATTCCGAGGAGGGAGGAGGAGAGAGGAGGAGGAGGAGAGAGGAGGAGGAGAGAGGAGGAGGAGGAGGAGGAGGAGGAGGAGGAGGAGGAGGAGGAGGAGGAGGAGGAGGAGGAGGAGGAGGGGGGGAGGGGGAGGAGGAGGGAGGAGGAGGAGGAGGAGGACTAGTGGTCCCAAAAGGTGCGATGATGACAGACCGTGCGGCGACCTCGAAATCCTTATGAAGACCTCACCGCACGGTCCGCCACCGCACGGCTTTGGGACCTCGGATGCGAGGCGGGGATTTGTCCATATCCACCGCCTGGGAACCGACGTCCTGGTGCCCCAGCGGGCGGCGGACATGGATATATTTCGGCCCCCGGGGGCCCGGACGTGTCCATATCCACCGCCTGCCGAGGCTCCGAAAACTGACCCTCCAGGCGGTGGTCATGTAGAAATTCCCGCCTCGGATTGGGGGCCCCCGTCGGCGGAGACGCCCTCGGAGCGCGAGCCGTGTCCAGAGAGACCGTGCGGCCACCCCGAATCCCCGCTGGCTCGCCCCACGCGGTGTGCGCACCGCTGCGACGGGGGCCCCCCGAGCCCAGACCCCCGACGCCGTGGCTTCTTTCACAGCGCGGAGCCCCACGGGTCTGGACGTCGGTCGGGCGTGTCCTCCTACAGGGGGAGGGTGGACGAAGAAGGAGAAATTGTTAAAACATGCTCCAACAGGGTCCAAAATAGTTTTTAAATCCGTCCCCGAGTAGTTTGGAGCATTCCTCCTGTAGAGGGACGTGCCCGATTTCAGCCTGGACCCATTCCCCAGGACCAGTTGTCCATCATCCCAGACTGTTCTGTTGACTGCCCAGGGGCCTGGCGAGGGCTCCTCTGGAGGCCAAAGATGGCCGAAAACCTCGCGCCGTGGTTTCTCACCACGCGCGGGGGACCTGGGAGGGCAGCTGAGCAGGGACCGACTGTCACGGCATTCCTGTAGGCCTACCACGGCATGGTCTCAGATCCCCCCCAAAAAAATCTAAGAACAAAACCAGCGTTCTTAGACCATAAGGCCGATGTGTCAAAACAAGACAGCCCCAGCCAGAAATGTTCTAAGAATATTTCGTGCAAACCACAAAGGGTTATTCGAACATTGGTTGGTAGGCCTATAGGCGAGCTAGGAGGAAACATCTGGCTGCTACAATTTCTTCGATGCGTGGGCCCCGGAAGTCCATTTTGCGTCCCGCGTCGTTTCTAGACGCTCCCCAGGCCCAGCGAGGGCCCCAGGAGGCCGAAACCTGCCAACAGCCGGCCCGCTCGACCCACACCTCTGGCTGCTCGCCAATGTCTTCGCTGCGTGGGCCCCCGAGGTGGTCTGGACCACTCCCCATAAGGAGGGCATCTCTGGAGGCCGAGCACGGCCCGGAAACCGCCCGCTCCGACCCTTCGGAGACCTCGGGGAGACCAAGAGGTGCCGATACCGCTCCCCCTCGGACCTCTCCCCGGGTGCGTTCTGGCCAGAGTATCGAGGCGAGCCCAGCGGCTGCGACGAGGGCCTCCCAGGAGGCCCACAAAGGGGAGAAGCGAGCGGAGTAGTAGCGGTACGGGTACCTTTTCCCCCTCTGAGGGAGGTACGGAGCGGGAACTCTATACACCGACGCCTTTGTCTGGCCTCACATTGAATCTTGCCCAGGAAAGCGGATCCTGGTGTAGACGGGATCCTGGTGTATACATTCTTCGTCGTTGTTTCCCCGGGAAAACGGGGAAAATAATACACCACACAACCCCGACGTCGTCCCCGACGACGTCGTCCCCGACCCTTAAAACAAGTCCTGAGATTGAAAAACCGCCCGCCACTG
Organism: Prorocentrum cordatum; assembly: GCA_963575745.1. Classification (NCBI taxonomy): domain Eukaryota; class Dinophyceae; order Prorocentrales; family Prorocentraceae; genus Prorocentrum; species Prorocentrum cordatum. The sequence goes on from CAUYUJ010012681.1 coordinate 81,472, forward strand.
GTAATGTACATGCTTGTGGATGCCATGACAATGGACACTCGAACAATCCGATCATCGAATTAAAGATGTGTCCAAACTGCGTGACACATTTTCTAACAACTGCTGAAACCTGTTTTCACAGATTCGAGGCATGATCGAAACATGTTTAAGACATCTGGCAATTCTTTGGCAGCGTGCCTCCTCTCAACTGCTCGCCTTCCAAAAGTATATATATGCTCCAGTTTCTCAGGCCGGGGAGGAGGAGGAGGAGGAGGAGGAGGAGGAGGTGGAGGGGGAGGAGGAGGAGGGGGAGGAAGAGGAGGAGGAGGAGGGAGGAGGAGGAGGAGGAGGAGGAGGAGGATAAGGATGATGATGATGATGATGATGATGATGATGATGAGGAGGAGGAGGAGGAGGAGGAGGAGGAGGAGGAGGAGGATAAGGATGAGGAGGAAGACGGACGAGGCGGACTTCTTGCGCGGCCCTCGTCGGACCTCCGCGCCTGCCCGGGCGCCGGGCGCCACCGCGCGGCCTCGCCGCAGCGCGCCCCCCCCGCGCCGGCCCCGCGGCGGCCCCGGCCTCACGCGCTCGGCCGCGGGCCGCGCCGCAGCGCCGGCGCGCCGCCGCACATGGCGGGTCGAGCGGGGAGCACCCTCGGGCCCCGGGGGCCCAGAGCTCCGCGCTCCTCCTCCTCCTCCTCCTCCTCCTCCTCTCCTCTTCCTGCTCCTCCTCCCCCTCTCCCCCTCCTCCTCATCCTCCTGCTCCTCCTCCGCCTCCTCCCTCCTCCTCCTCCTCCTCCTCTCCTCCTCCTCCTTCCTCCTCCTCCTCCTCCTCCTCCTCCTCCTCCTCCTCCTCCTCCTCCTCCTCCTTATCCTCAGCCCTCGTCCTCCTCATCCCCCCAGGGATCCGACGCTCCAGCAAAAATGGGAGCAGGCGGTTTTGTCTGTTTACGACCTCCGGGTGCCCTCGACGGGCCTCGGGAGCGTCAAGAAACGGCCCCAGACGAAGAAGTGGTCCGGACCTCCGAGGCCCACGCATCGGAAAAATTGGAGCAGCCGGATGTCTGGGGGTGTCTTCCGAGGGGCCCTGTGCGCAGATTCGCGCTTCGCGCTGCCCACGGAGCGCGAGGCGCGAAAGACTTCGCGCTCTCGCGCCACACACACACACACACACACACACACACACACACACACACACACACACACACACACACACACACACACACACACACACACACACACACACACACATCCGCCGGGGAGCAAGAAGAGGGCGAGGGATCCCAGACATCGGGTTGATCATTTTTTTCCCGACCATCCTGTGGTGTTGGGTCCTCGGTTTGAAGAGACAGCGCCCCGCGTCCCTCACTGCTTCCTCATCCCCCTCCTCCTCCTCCTCCTCCTCCTTCTCCTCCTCCCTCCTCCATCATCATCAGCACCAGCATCATAACCCACCCCCACCAAGTACAGCGCTTCGTGGCTCCACAGGGAGCTCAACCGAACGCTCCAGTGGCACCGCCCGCATGCGTCACCCCGGCTCAGTACAGCGCTTCGTGGCCACATAGGGGGGAGCTCCACAAAAGGCCTCAGTGGCACCGCCCGCATGCGTCACACCCACCCAGCACAGCGCTTCGAGACCCCATAAGACGGAGCTCCACCGATGGCCCCAGTGGCTGCACTCGCATGCATCATTCATGCCCACCCAGTACAGGGCTTCGTGGCCCCATCAGGAGCTCCACCGAAGGCCCCAGTGCCACCACCCGCATGCGCCACCCCCACGCAGTACAGCGCTTCGTGGCCCCATCGAGAGCTCCACCGATGGCCCCAGTGGCACCGCTAGCATGCGTCACCTCCATACACAGTGCAGCGCTTCGTGGCCCCATCGGGAGCTCCACCGAAGGCCCCAGTCGCACCGCCCGCATGCTTCACCCCCAGTACAGCGCTTCGTGGCCCCATCGGGAGCTCCACCGAAGGCCCCAGTGGCACCGCCCGCATGCGTCACCCCCACCCAGCACAGCGCTTCGTAGCCCCATAGGGAGCTTCACCGAAGGCCCCAGTGGCACCGCCCGCGTGCGTCACACCCATCCACCAGAGTACTTCGTGGCCCCATAGGAGGGAGCTCCACCGAAACCCCAGTGGCACCGCCCGCACGCGTCACCCCCACACAGTACAGCGCTTCGTGGCCCCATTAAGATCCACCGAAGGCCCCAGGGGTACCGCCCGCATGCGTCACCCCCACACAATACAGCGCTTCCTGTTCATATAACAGGGAGCTCCACAGAAGGCCCCAGTAGCACCGCCAGCATGCGTCACACCCTCACAGTACAGCATTTCGTGGCCCCATAAGACGGAGCTCCACCGAAGGCGCCAGAGGCTGCACTCGCATGCGTCACCTCCACACAGTGCAACGTACGTTTCGTGGCCCCATGGGGAGCTCCACCGAAGGCCCCAGTGGCACCGCCCGCATGGGTCACCACCACGCAGTACAGCGCTTCGTGGCCCCATCGAGAGCTCCACCGAAGGCCCCAGTGGCACCGCCCGCATGCGTCACCCCCACCCGGCACAACGCTTCGTGACCCCATTAAGATCCACCGAAGGCCCCAGTGGCACCGCCCGCATGCGTCACATCCTCCCAGTACAGCGCTTCGTGGCCCCATCAGGAGCTCCACCGAAGGCCCCAGTGCCACCACCCGCATGCGCCACCCCCACCCAGTATAGCATTTCGTGGCCCCATAAGACGGAGCTCCACCGAAGGCCCCAGTGGCACCGCCCGCACGCGTCACCCCCACACAGTACATCGCTTCGTGGCCCCACAGGGAGCTCCACCGAAGGCCCCAGTGGCTGCACTCGCACGCGTCACCCCCACCCAGTAAAGCGCTTCGTGGTCCTATAGGGAGCCCCACCGAAGGCTCCAGAAGCGGTGTTCGCATGCGTTCCCCCCACACAGTACAACGTTTCATGGCCCGATAGGGGGCTCCACCGAAGGCCCCAGTGGCGGTGTTCGCATGCGTTCCTCTTACCCAGCACAGCGCTTCGTGGCCCCATGGGGAGCTCCACCGAAGGCCCCAGTTGCTGTACTTGCATGCATTTCCCCCGCCCAGTATAGCGATTCGTTGCCCCATGGGGAGCTCCACCGAAGGCCCCAGTGGCGGCGCCCACCCTTGCGGCGTACCCCTCACACTTTTGCCGGCCCCGTACTGCGTTCCGCCAAAAGCACCAGTGACAGCGCCCACATGGCGGCCCCGCCCCAAATCAGCACACCCTTCGCATGTTTCATGGCCCTATGAGGAGATCCCCCGAAGGCCATACCCGCAACGACGGTACTCACAACTGCCAAATGGTTGGATCCTTCGCCAAGATAAGCTTGATGCGTGGGCCACAGAGGTCTGGACCACTTCCCAAGGGCCGGCTTTTCGCCCCGGGTCGTTTTTACACGGTCCCGAGGCCCAGCGAGGGCCCCAGGGAGACTGAAAATACCCCCAAACCGCCCGCTCCCATTATTGCTGGAGCGTCGGATCCCTGGGGGGATGAGGAGGACGAGGGCTGAAAATAAGGATGAGCAGGAGGAGGAGAAGGAGGAGGACAAGCTTATGACTGATGCTCAGAAGGCGTGTTTCTACACCTAGGCCGACGCTACTCATCCTCGCAAGCCTTGGACGTCCTGGGAAACAGCGCAGCTGCCATCCTCATTTCCGACATTGCGGTCTGAAGTACATCGTGCTCGACAAGCCCTTCGTCTCCAGAACCTCGTATGCCACTGGTCGAGGCTGTGCTTGGCTTTGAAGCGACGGCCTGGCATCGGGATTTGGCAGAAATGCTCCTGTCGATCCGTATTCGCCCCCCCTGTTCTTCGCCGGCATCGCATGATGCTCCCTCGCCAGGGTTGCGCTGATCTACCAGCGCTTCGCCGACGCGAGGCTGTCGTACTGCATCGGCTTCGAGCACATCATTCCCAGGTTTCGCAGGCAGATGCACGAGATCTCGACGGGTGGGCGGCACAGATCGCACTTGTGGCGCAAGCGGCTGCTGATGCGAACGACTCCGGCGCTCTCCACGCCGTCGCGAGACGTCTTCGTTCTGGACACGATCGCCCGCATGCCACCGTCAGGGACAAACTGGGGAAGCTCGTCACCGACGAAGCCCTCGTTCAACAAGATCGTTGGTGTGAGCACTGGGCCGATCATCTCGCTGTGGGGCGTCTCCCAGTCGCAGACCTCCAGGTGCTGAACGATGCCGAGTCCATCCCCGACGATTTCCCTCGAGCTGCTTTTTTGGACCTGCTGTTTGGCACTCACACGGGCGGCGCGGCCGCCACGGGCCTGGGAGACAGAGGAGGAGGAGGAGGAGAAGGAGAAGGAGGAGGAGGAGGAGAAGGAGGAGAAGGAGGAGGAAGAGGAAGAGGAAGAGGAAGAGGAGGAGGAGGAGGAGGTGGAGGAGGAGGAGAGGAGGAGGAAGGAGGGTCGAACGAAGACGAGGAAGAGGAAGAAGAAGAGGAGGAGGAGGTGGAGGCGAAGGAGGAGGGGAGGAGGAGGAGGAGGAGGTGAGGAGGAGGAGGTGGAGGAGGAGGGAGGAGGGGAGGAGGAGGAGGAGGAGGAGGAGAGGAGGAGGGGGTAGGAGGAGGAGGAGGAGGAAGGAGGGGGGAGGAGAGGAGGAGGAGAGGAGGAGGAGGAGGAGGAGGGGAGGAGGAGGAGGACGACCCCCGGTGCGTCGAGGCGCTGCTGAAGGCGGCCCCGGGGCGCACGGCCGCGGGCCCTGCTGGTCTCGGGCCAGCAGTCTGGAAGGCTGGAGGCGAACCAGCGGCGCGTCTCGCCCAGGCTGTCTTGAATGCTGCTCGCCCCTCCCCCCCCTTCCTCCCTCCTCCGCCCTCCTTCCTCCCCCCTCCTCACCTCCTCCTCCCTCCTCCTCCTCCCTCCTCCTCCTCCTCCTCCTCTCCCTCCTCCTCCTCCTCCTCCTCCCTCCTCTCCTCCTCCTCCTCCTCCTCCTCCTCCTCCTAGGTGGCTTGGCGCGGGCACCGCAGCTGTTTGCCCCGCGGCGGGCGCCCGCCGTGCCAATGCCCCCAGCGCCAGGCCTCTCCCCTGGCGCGCCCGCGGCTGCCCCTGGCCTCGCCTGGAGCTGCTGATGCGATTCATGTCGACAGCGCACGTGTCGCCTTCCTGTGTGGCCTCGCTGTCCCGAGCTGCCCGTCACCGTGCCACCACGCATGGACACCCTGGAGACGCTCACCAGCCTCTCCGCGGCCGCAGGGGCCAACTTGGCAGCGCAACGGATCCGCACCGCCGCTACGGTGCGCACGCCCCTTCGTAGCCAGGCTGCCGCATACTGCCCTGCTGGTCCTCTCGTCTCGCTCGACATCGACGGCTCCGACGACCTTGCCTCGTGCTTGTCGGGCAGTGGGGCTGCTACGGATCGTGGGTGTGACGTTCCTGGAGCCGCGGTTCTTGGTACTGCTCGCGCTGGCCGTGCTGCTGCTGTCCCACGTCGTGGCTTTCTCGGTGACCATCGCCCTGAAGTGGGTGACGGAGTCCATGATGTCTCTCCTCTTGGAGGTGCGGCTGATGATTCTCAGGCCGTTCATCGATGCGACGAAGGGTGCCCGCAATATGGACGTGGTGCTCGTGTCGACGCCGTTCATGGACCCCCTGATGGCGCTCCTCCTCGCCCAGTTCCTGGGTCGCGTGGGCGAGTTTTGGCCCGCGACCTTGGCATGGCGTTCCTCGGCCACTACCTGGACCTCCTGGGCGCGTCTTCAAGGTTGGTGCTCTGCATCGTCGTGGCGGTCCTGGCGGTGCGGCTGCGCCTTCTGCGACCCCTCATCACATCGCTGGGCCACGTCCCGTGCCTGGACCCCGTGGTCGCTTGTTCTCTGGATTGGTTGCCGTGCGAGCTGGAGTTCTACCTTGCGATGGTGATCCTCGCCGCAGTGGTCTCGGACGTGGTGATGGGCCTTCTCTCTGCCCCATTCCTGGGCCTCGCGGGCGCGTGTTCTCGGGCGCGTCCGCTGATGGGCCTGGCGCTCATGCTCGTGGTCTTCGTCGCGGGGGCGCTGCTGTGGATTCCTGTTCGCTTCGGGACGGCACTGGAGCAGACGATCAACGCGCATCCTCACTCTTCGACTTCGCCGCCCTGGAAAGGGCTTGGGAGGCGGCTGCGAACGAGATCATCGGGCTCATAGCGCACACTTCGGATGAGAACGACCTGGCCGCTGTCTCTGATGCATCGCACGTTAGAGAATTTGCGCTTGTTCTCTCTCGTTCTCGAGGGAGTGGCTTCGGCGGTCTTTCCGCGTCTGGCGGAAGGCACGGCCTGGAGGATAGCACGAGCTGTGCAGTCCCAGGTGACGCCACATACCTCCTTCAGGGAGTGGCTTCGGTGGACTCCCCTTGCACTAAGGGGGGCACAGTCTGGAGGGTAGCGCCCAGCGCCGCCCCAGGTGATGCCGCACACCTGAATGCTCTTGGCTGACCCTTGTGCAAGAGCTGTTTTTCTCTCCTTGTGCCCGCGCCTCGCCCCGTGATCCTCGCGGTGGGGGCGTGACGGCTGTCGGGCTCGCGGGAAGGGGCTTGCCCCCTCTCACTCTTTTGGGCGTATGCGCGCGCTCCCAGGTAGTGCCGTACCTCCTCCTCCTCCTCCTCCTCCTCCTCCTCCTCCTCCTCCTCCTCCTCCTCCTCCTCCTCCTCCTCCTCCTCCCTCCTCCCTCCTCCCTCCTCCCTCCTCCCTCCTCCCTCCCTCCTCCCTCCTCCCTCCTCCCTCCTCCTCCTCCCTCCTCCCTCCTCCCTCCCTCCTCCCTCCCTCCTCCTCCTCCTCTCCTCCTCCTCCTCCTCCTCCTCCACCTCCTCCTCCTCCTCCTCCTCCTCCTCCTCCTCCTCCTCCTCCTCCTCCTCCTCCTCCTCTCGCCACTTCGGCCGTTGTCCGCTGGCGCTGAAGGGCGGTCGCATGCGGAACATATGGAAACGAAACGGGGGACTAGGCAGTGACCCCTGACAGCAGAGGTATGTTGATTCAGTCTCACCTTGGCAAGGTACACGGTGCCACGCTGCAGGACGCCCTTGCCGAGCACTACCCTCGAGCTGTTGCTGACACTCAGTGCGGTGCCATTGCCGGTAAAGGTACCTCCACTGCCAGTTACGCGGCTCAGCTGCACTCGGAGTTGGCTCGTTCGCTCCGTATTTCCTTTGCTCGGATTCTTGTCGACCTGTCAGCGATCTTTGATACGGTCTGCAGGGAGCTTGCCGTGGTGCAGTCGTTCCAAGATCCAGCTGCTACCGCGCAGGCTTTGAGCGACATCTGTTTCCCCGAGCCTGTGTGCGGCGCAGTGCATGACTTGATTGCTGAGTAGTCTAACTTACTGGTGGATGCCGGGCTGACCCCAGCAGTTTCTCAGCTGGTTGACGCCCTGCATCAACACACTTGGCTCGTTGTCTCACCGGGAATCGCTGCGCGGCTCGTCCTCCGTCGCCCGCACCAGGAAGGGGGCTCGGCAGGGCTGCAAGACAGGCGCGCTGATCTTCAACGTTACCTACGAGTATTACCAGCCTCGAACGTATCCCTATCCTTAAGATTGACACGCCAAAGGGCGCTGACAATCTTAGGGATTCGCCCTCAACAAAATAAGGGAATCCTTAAGATTGGCATCGTGATGAGGAGGTGCCCAGCATAGGGATAGGGATATGTTCCAGGCTGGTCAGAGTACGCTCTGGGCAGGATCCGCACGCAGGCCTCCGACGCAGGCACCCTGCACGAGGGCGAGGGCTCCCAACCGTGCCCGTGGACGTGGGCCGACGGCGCCACACGGCCCGAGACCGAAGGCGACGTGCCTGCAACCTCGTGTGGTACTGAGTAATGCGGGATGACGATTGATTAAAAAATAGGAGAGAACGATTAAACAAATATTTGTCTGCTATTTCTGCACAATTTTCTGACTGCAGGAGAACGCTTTTTTGTTAAAAAATCCAGCCCGCGGCCGGTTTTTTCTAATCGTCATCCTGGGCGCCGTCGCGTGAACACGACCCCCAGTCATTCATTAATCGTCATCCTCAGTTACGTCGACGGTGTGCTGTTCACGCTACTGCATGCGGACCCGCGGCAGCTCGTGCACGACACCCGCGTGATGTTGGCCATCATCCTTGCTGGGTTCAGGTGCTGCGGCATGGAGTGCAACCTGGCCGCCCGCAAAACGGAGGCCACCTCATCGCTCATTGGTGAGGGCGCTCGCAAGGCCCGGGCGCAGCTGTTCGACGCCACCGTTGAGCGCCGTTGCTCTGCTACTCTGGATGGCCATCGACGTATCGGAGCCGTGAGGGAGCACAAGCACGTTGGCGCAGTTCGCACAGCGTCCGGCAGCAACATCCCTGATGCCAGGGCCAAAGCATGCAAGTGCCTTGCTGCCTACTATCCCCTGGCCCATCGGAGTTTGGGTAACGCTGGCATCGCGATTTCGACGAGGCTAAGCTCGGCACACTCCCTCTGATTTTCGCGTCTGTTCTACGCCACGGAATCGTGGCTCGCCCCGCACGCCGACGCAGTGAGAATTCTGAATGAGGCCCTGCTTCGC